>JAHZMX010002284.1:0-18362 GCA_027743895.1 Seira musarum | reverse complement strand
AGAAACATATTTTCGCTGGACTCGACTCTTCGTAGACTCAACTCAACTTACTTTATAATCCATTTCCCCGGTTTTGTTTACACAGCATTTATTGAGCACACAGGAAAGTACACAAATGGAAAGAGAGAGAGAAGCAACAGAGCAAACATGACAAAAAACGTTACCCTTCATCGACATCATATCTAAAAAGAGATGATGGGGAAAGCCTTGTAAGTTCTCGCCTACCTACTTCATTTCATTTCATTCTTTCCCCCCTTTTTCCTGTACAAGCGACCAACCAACATGAACATATAATGCGATCCATTGAAACAAAACCGTTTTTCAGATCGCCTCTCTCACTCAAGCCAAGCTAGACAAAGTCAAAGCCAAACACAGAAATGGAAATAAAAGTAAAACCTCACTACAACTAAACTACAAGCCAAGCTAAAACATAACTACGTTTTCTCTTCTTTTTTTGGACATTCAGTGTAAACAAAAGAGTCATAGTTAATACCGAGCTCAATTTTGTTCTTTTCCTAAAGCCAAAGCCATATGAAACCACAGTCAAATAAAAACATTGTGTTTCAAACCTTCAACTCAGCTCAATCAACAGAATTATCCGTAATAATTTTTACTGCGTATATTTTCTATTTGTACATATTTTCCCTCTGTTTCTGTTATCCATTGCCCTCATTGTTTTGAGACATTGAATTCCATTCCGGCGAAATATACTTGAAAAAACTTGCCATTCAAGAAAATTCCTGGAATATTTTCCTCTTAAGCATCGTATTTCGTGTTTCTTCATTTTCTCGAGTTTTTACATGCCCATTCATGTCTAATTGTTGCGTATGCTCGAAATTCTCACTCAACTCAACTCACCCTTCTTTTCTTTTTTGACCACGACCACAATCACAATCCCAAACAACCTCGGGAGAAATTGTACATTTCTGAGATGATTGTAGGGTTCTAAAAAGGAAACAATTTTTTGGGAGGGCTCATTTCTCACTTTTTGAAATAACAGAAAACAACAGAGCGCAGTAGCAATATCTATTGCCGACCTTTCATTTCCCAACATGATTCATTTACATACATGCCATGCCATGCCCTCCCTGCCGTACCTTCCGGAGCCGGAACGTATGAAACGTAGGCTTGTCTTGCCTTGTCATCCGTTTCAAATCTTTATACCAGAATTCTATTCATTATTTCAATCCAATACAGAACGAAAGATGATGATGAATTCTTTTGTAATAACTGTCTCCCCTTCTTCCTTGTCCCTCTCTTCCAAAAGTGAACTGAATGACGTTGTAAATTCTCTAGAGACCCACAGGATTTCCGAGGAGTAAGTCAACCAATTTATCAAGATGGAACACAACGTTAAAGTTATAGTCAAAAAAAAGGGTCGAGTTGGGTTAGGTTGATGGTGATCTGATTCTAGACGAAAGAACGGACTCACTTGGAACGACCCTAAGAAGAAATATAGTGGAGCTTAGGTATCCGTTTAAGCTCCTCTCTAAAGTCAACTTTTTTTTTCACAAAAAGAAAACATACAATTTTTATGAGGACTCTAAGGCTCTTTTCGAGCTCATTACTTGAGAATCCCCTTTCGTTCCCATATCTCTACTTTTAGGGAGGGTAAATGAAAGGGACAGAGAAAACTGAGTATGAGAACTGAGAGCTCAACAAACACGTTTCACATTCGTTGATCTTGATCCCCTCTCATCGTCATCAACATCATCATCATCATATGTCGTGCCAGCTCCTTTCCACAGACAGATTAAGAACAACAACCACTATTAAAAAGCCCATATGGTTATTGAGCCTAACTGTGTACCTATGCATTATTTTCCCAAATAAAAAATGGGATTGATCTCTTCAAAAAAATGGATCTTTTTTCCCTGGCGTGTCCCACCTCAACAGAGAGAAAAAAGAGGAGCGGATTGAGCTGGCTTTGGATCTGCTTCGCTTGGCAAAGAGGGGAGGGTCACCCTTCGTTACGCCAATTATTCCAGCTCAAAACCCAAAAGCAATTCAAGCGCGACGTCGTCATCATCATCATCATCATCATGGTGATCATCATTCTTGATCCGATCCTCTGTAAATACATAACAATTTTTTACTCACCGTTTTTATTCTTTACCACCCCGTGTTTCATCATCATCATCATCTAAAAACATTATATTTACTCGAGAGCAGTCGTCCGCATCCATTTTATAAAAAACACAACACATAATAATGTTGAAAAACAGCAACAGTAAGTTTCACTTCTTTTGTTTCCCCTGTGAAACTTTTTCATGGACGGACGAACGAATGAAATGAAGGAAAAGAAGGGATGGATGATGATGAAAATAGCTAAAGCCATATTAAATGCTTTTCTGATCCAGGTTCTGTCTGGTCTTTTAAATTTCTATCGAGTCATCCTGTTCCAGCTCCATAATAGAAATCCACAAAAGAAGGATCATTTTCGATTTGATCCCCTCAAAAAAATCTATTTTTTTTCTGAAGTCGGCTAGTTCCAATTCAATACAATCTATAAATTAAAAAATGGAACACGGAAGGGGCAGTTACGACAGAAGAGTGAATAGAACAAAATAGGTACGGTTCAATTGAAATATATTTTTGATTCAATAAATAAAAATAAAAAAGTGGAAGTTTGTAACGTGTGGGTAATCACATAACAAAAAGCTTACGTGAAGCACTTTTTTCACTTGGGAGGAAAGAGGGGGAAAATAAAATGCAGATTTGACTGCATATATGGTCATATATGCATTTAATGGAATAGAATTTAGAACTGTGTGGACATGGACGTCCAAAGGGAAATGGGATGGAAAGGGATAAGCTATGCATAATTATTACAGACTTTGTGGAAGCGAGAAAAGGTTAGGCATTCAATCACGTTGAGAAAATCCACCGGAACCGAACCCTACTGAACCTTGTCAAATTAATGAATGTTACTGTTACGCAGTAAAACTGATCCCAATTCACCAAACGATGATTCTAGAAAACTGTTACATCACTTCAGGAAAAAGAGCTAACCAAAAGCAACCAGAGCTTTTGGATTTGGATTGCGGATGGAGAAGAAGGATTGAAAGAAGATCTCGGTTTGTCTTGTCTCTAGCTCTCCCTCTACTCTTCTCCTATGACTTTTTCTAAAGGAACTCTGGAAATGCATTCGTAATACTTTCCGCTACATAAAAAGTGATAGCTTTGAAAATGCATAACTGAACATCTAAGAGTCCCCATGCTATTATGCTGAGAGAGAGAGCGAAAGCGAGTGAGGCGAGGCGGAGATCTCCTTTATTTTTATGAGGAACAGAAGCGGCAGCTTAACTTAGAATCACAGAATCAGATAGCCAGAAGCCATATAGGAGTAAACACGTCTTGTCTTGTCTATTTTACTCTTATTCTTCTGCCGTTGCCTTCTTCTCCCCTTCCTTTTATATTTTAACATGCGTGCGTGGAGTAAAATGCGTATTCTTATTCCTCAAGGAAGGAGGAAAATGCTACTTGATTTCCATCTCATATAGTCATTTCATTCCTCTTCCCCATTTTTTAAAACCGACTCAATTTACATAGCCGACAAGGAAAAACAATGTTCACTTCACGCACATTTGTCTTCTCTCTTGCAATCCCAAAAGCACCCTTCTTGTTCATTTTTTTTCTCTCCCCTCCAGAATATTTTTCCAGCTGAAGCATGTGCTCTGCTCCATCCACACTATTCCATGTAACATAAAAATTGTACATGTCTCTATTTCCCTTTCACTATTATTATTCCCCTAGAGTATGCAGCAGTACAATCCCCACAATGAGAAATTTTTTTTCTTTGCATATGCATTACACAATGAGGGGGATTCTTCTTCCACTCTGACGTAGAAGCAGGGGAAAAAATTCCCTTTCATCTCATTTTTCTCAACTTCCTTTTCAATTAGGAAAGTTGAGCCGCATTACCATCATCATCCTCGTCTACTACATCAACAACAACAATGGAAACTGCAGGAACAGGAACAACAATAGCATTGCACCACACCAACCATCACATCACCAAACCTTTTTCTTCCTGGATTGGGTTGGATCTTTTTAACGAGTGATGCAGCAGGCAGGAGCAGCAGATATTCTAGCCCATATAAGATTTTTTTATGCATTTTTACTCTGGAATTCCATTCCTCTCAATCACCATTTCAATGCAATGCAGGTCACACTCGACACTCTTGCTCTTCTTGTGCCATCCCATTTTTCAAGCCCATCATCATTTCCCCTTGAAAAAGTTTTACTCCATCACATTGCAAAGAAAAACACTTTTTTCCCAAGTCCCATCATCATCTTCCTTCCCCTCCTCCTTTTTCTTTTTCTTTTTGTGTAAATAAAATAAAATGTAAATGCACTTTTCGAAAAAAAAAACCCTCATCCATTTCATTTTTATCCCTTTTTTCCTATGCAAATACGACATAAAATTGTGTGCACGCATTTTTTTTTCAGGAAAAAGTAGATTTTTTATTATGAATATATCACATTTCCGATCCCCCACCTACTTTTATGCATAGGACACAGCAGTAGTAGTAGTAGGTTTTTGTGATCTTAACCCTTTTTTTTCAAGAGCAATGCAATCCTTTTTTAGAAAATGTCCCCTTTCTTTTCCTGTTAAGGTTGAAACGAAACACATTTGAATGGAATGGCGAAAAGTGGGAGATGGATTGGATGAGATACAGAGAATGGAATGAAAGTAAGGGAAAAGTAATAAAAACATTGTGCATGTGTATTCACTCTCGACTCCCCTGGCCTGGAATACGGTAATAATAACAATAATAATAATGGTATTGCTATTGTCATCATCATCATCAACTTTTTCGTTCACTGCTACTGCTGCTACGAAGTATTTCACTGTTTTACTGTTGTAGGAGGAAACAGCAGGAGCAGTCGTATAAAAAAATGGAGCGCATGGCATGCCATGAATGTAATCTTTTTTTTCTCCCTGCGAAAACCTAATATTTATCGAGAAATGAAGAAGTAAACGGAGTAGAACAGAAGTTGATTTGATGTCTGCAGTCTACACTGCCTGCCTGCTTGCGCCTGGTGGCAAATGTTTTCCTGTGAGCGTGTCATGCAAAATGTGAAGCAAGACACTTTTTAGAGAGAAAAAAAATAACTCCTGAAACCTTTTCCCGATTCAATTTCATCCAAATGCAGAAAAAGAGAATGTTTTAGTTTTGCGTGTGAGAAGGACAGGACAGTTACTGACTGACTAACTTTGGTCTGGTTCTGGTCTGATGTTGTATTGTGCTTGTGCGTGAGGAGGAAATGGAGTGGAGTGAAGTGAAGGTTGAAGTTGGTGGAGGTGATGTGATATTACCCTTTCTATTTTACTATTTGCTTTTGCATACATGTACATCCCATTTAGATTCAATTCTCTGACTCTTGCTTCGCTTTCCTTTCAAAGTCAACGAGTGTTTTTGAAGTTTGAACAGGATCGGAGCATGTCTAAAAAAATAAACATTAAAATTCATTGAACACTTGAGGCTATAGAATAAGAGGGAGAGAGGTAAAAGACTTATTGATTTACTAATCGTGTTCCTTTTGTTGGGACATTGCATGTGCCATTCATTTCATTTCATTCACCCATTTCCCTATTCAGGCTGAGGATACACATGCACATTTACTTGAGCACAAAACTCTTAATTGCTGTAAGCCAGACCAAGCAAAGCCACAATAATGTAAAGAGTAAAGACACACATACTCGATCCCATTTCTATTCAAAGAGGAAATGTGGGTGAACACTACAATACACTGAGGCTCATGAGAGGCGAGGAGGTACACGTGATTTTACAAATTCGCAGACATCCGTTACTCCTTCGCCAGTTTATTTTCGTTGAGATGTGTTTTGATCTGATCTGATATTGATGATGACGATGATGATGAAGTAAATGTAATAATAATAATAAATGTAGATTTGTGATTAGGATAAAAAGTCCCTCCCTGCCCGCCTGTCCTGCATGTTTGCGTCGTCGGAGTCGCAATTCGCAGTCGCCCTTGTTCCGGAACGGAGGACATGAGATAATAAGTTATGATGGCAGGCGACGCTCTCCTCCTCTCCCTCCGAAAATATATTGGACAAGCCAGACGGGACGACATTATTGTTCGAAGGGAAGATAAGGGCAGTTGAAGTTGACCATAAGAATGGGAAAAATGTATATTTGAAGTCGAGTATTTTGGGAGGGGAAGGGATTGAATTGAACGGTGGTGATGGTGACCAGAGACGATAGCAGGAAGCTTGGATGTGATGTGAGCTCTAAGCTCCCCCATCTGCTTTCCCAAAAGATGGAGATTAGGATAAGCTCCCGGACAATATTCATTATTGATGGTGATTATGATTACAAAAGGGAATCAAACAAAATGGATGAAGGGGAAAGCACTACTCACTCGAGGGGAATTACTAAACTTTTTTTAGGATAATGAAATGAATGACGAGCGATATGGGAATTATGATTGGACTGTGCATAATGCATGGGGGCTATTATGGTGAACAAGGACAACGGGAAAAAGCGAACGGTAGTATCGATATTGTTATAGTTATGTTATGTGTGAGTGTCGACTCTCATGTGATGTAATAATAGGGAGCATGTTCTATTCTGTCCGCCCGCCCGCCCATCCAGAAGACTGACGTATGTCCACGTACTTATTTATCGTCATCATCATCATCAAAATAATAATAATCAATATCAAAATCATCATGATGACCGTGAGTCTGCTTGCATGTGTGTGTGCCGTCGTTCTCAAACTCCAGCAGAGTTATAAAAAATGTATTTTTGGCTGGTCCTGTGCTGTTTTGTATTTTGTGATATGAATCTTAAAAGTTGAAAGCATCATTTATTTCCCCTTTTCTCTTTTAACCTACTTTGGATTTTCACGGGAGGGAAAGGAAGAGGGGAAAAATGTACATGAAGTCATTGTCACTTTTTCCTCATACTGTTTGCCGATTCAATGTGGGTGAGTGACTGATGTTGATAACGCTGGCACGCCAGACCGCATGCCAAACAAGATTCGGCTTACGCCAACAAAATAGATAAAGGTATATCCAGGCATTCCTAATTCTAGACGCTTTAGGTAAACTGTTATGCCTTTTGCTCTCTTGCTATTCGAGGAATTTTCGTTTGCAAAATAATCCGAAATGTTATGTTACGAGCTGTAAAAAACATGTATTTTCGGACGAAGGAAGTTCGAAGGTGTAGAAAGGCCTGACCCAAGACAAAAGTGAACCTGAATTGAATGGGTTGACGAAAATTAAATAAAAATTGTAATGGTAAAGCAGTTACGTTCAGGAGAACAAGTAAACATTTTAAAACTTATTTTGCTTGTATTTTGATATCCCTTACTACATATTCCTTTTTCAAAACACTCACGAAACAGTTTGACGAAAGAATAAACAAAATGTGCCCTAAAAAGAAGTCAATTTCCGGTTGAGAACATCCCCTTACTACTTTTCTGCTTACCTTATTTCCTTGCTAAAAGGCAAAAGTAAAACTTAAACATGAATGAAAATGAAGTTGGATACGCGTGGTATGATCCCAAGAAAGAAATTCTTTGTGAGTTTCCCCCTTCAAATCATCACGGTTCAAATGACAAATGTTTCTTAATACCTCAAGGCCTGCGCACAAAAAAAAGAAAGAAACTCTTTGAGGAAGCTCACATGAATTCAAAATACTTTCTTTCCTTCAAACCAGAAACATTCTTTTACTTACGTTTCCAGCATTTCAAGAAAATCTGCACTGCACTGGGCTACACAATTAAGGCCCGAAAGCAAAAAAAACGTGAACCGGATGAATGCAGTAGATTGTAAATGGTGCAGAGGAGAAAGGAAACAAAAAGTTTCTTTGAAAAAAATTGTTTACCTTCTGAATCCACAACTAAACTATAAAAAAAACTACAGCTATTACTGAGTCATTCAAACTGAGCTGGACAGAATAGAATGAACAGAAAAAAAAGAAACCTTTCGATTCAATTCAGTAATCTCGACCCGACCCGGTTCCTGTCTTTTATGTACATACGTACGTTCATAGAATAGAACATGAATGAAGAGATCAAAAGCGAGATGCAATGCAGACTGCAGACAGCAAAAAAAACCGATGACAAGTTGCAGACTCAAAGAAGGAAGGAACCACTTCTACCTACTACTGCTACTGCAGTGTAAGTAAACTTAAGCTTCCATCTGCAACTATATGTGATTGTGAATGTGAGTTTTATGCGTTTTTTTTCTACAGATCTCTCCACGATGATAAGACATAGCTTCTGTTATAGTCGTCACATGCACGTTAAATATTTCAAGATTTTTACTGGAGATAAAGCCCCACGCTTTTTTCTGGGCCAGAAATGTCACGACAGGAGCATAAAAAACGCAGCCTACGCAAAACCACAAAAGCAAAAGCATGGTCCACACCGTCTACCTAGCACAACTGAACTAAACTCACACATGTGTGATATGACAGAAAAGATGTAAACGTGCTTCCGGAGAAAACTAACTCATCTCATTTGCATTTAAAGCATGGAATTAGTTTTGAGCACTAAAAATATTTTTTATTGATTTCCCCTCCACAAAAAAAAGAAAGTTCCGCCTAGTGAGGTACTAACAAGTCTAGTAATATCTTTAAGTAGGCTTAAAGAATTGTGTAACATGGAATGGTAATAAAGAACCGCACACGGGGAAACACTCTATGAATAATTCATCTAGTTTTCACACAGGCCTAAAAATCCATGCATAATTTTGGCATGTATACACATGCCTCTCTCTTTTACTCCTTTTGAAAATGCAAAAGGCACATTGCTGTTGCTGCTCTGTTCCACTCCACTCCAGTCAGTCGTCCACGATCAAGATCTGATCCCTCCATGAATACACCAGACCAGGACTGGTGCTAGTGTGTGCCTGGCTTGTCTCACAGTCTCAAGTTACTTAATAGTCTGTCGGGGAAACATCCATAAAAAAAGCGGGCGCTTTTTTCCCTTCTAAAAAGTAAAAGTGGAAGTGAAAGAGACATAAAGTGGCAGGGGAGCGTGGCATTGCACGGCTTTGCTCTTCTACTTAATATAGTGCGGAAGTGGAGCAGACTTGACAAGCCTCAACCATAAAAAATATTTCTCCCGAACCCTGTTTATATCAGCTTCCATTTTACACTTTCATCTCCACAGAATTTACTTGCTTCGATGATATCAATTTCAAAAAAAAACACTGCTGCAGTCCTTAAGTTACTTTCACCAAAGTTGAAGGTCGAGTACAATACTTTCCACACTTGTTATGTATCAGAGTTCAGTCCAGTCCAGCTTTCTCCAAACGCATTTCCATTTTTATCTTGTTTCACAACTACCACAGAACTTGCTCAACAAAGTTTATATTTTCTCAGTTTCTGAAAGTAGCACTATATGGTCGTAGTCATGATGATGATGAGAATGACATGACACAAACACGGAAAAAAAAGTTCAATGCACACGAAGAAAAAAAATCGTGCTCCGCCAACGCTTCCCATTTTTAGCTAGTCTCTATAAATTCAAGATACATTCGCTTTCCTTTTTTATGATTACACCATCAGAATAAATTGAACCGAACTGACGATGAGAAAAGTATCAAGAGAAAGTGGGAAGCCAACTCGAGCCACTGTTACTTTTTTGTAAGAAGGAAGACTAAATNAAATCGTGCTCCGCCAACGCTTCCCATTTTTAGCTAGTCTCTATAAATTCAAGATACATTCGCTTTCCTTTTTTATGATTACACCATCAGAATAAATTGAACCGAACTGACGATGAGAAAAGTATCAAGAGAAAGTGGGAAGCCAACTCGAGCCACTGTTACTTTTTTGTAAGAAGGAAGACTAAATATTTCTTCCTTAGTTCATCCATTATTTTCTAATATTTATAAAGGAATACTATTTGTAGAGAAGCGTAGGCGACTAAACCTTTTCCCTTTTTTGGATAACGCAATGCAATAGCAAATGATGATGCGGATGCAGTTGTTTCCATTCCAGAAACTTCTATTTTTTTCTGGTGGAAAATTACATTTTTTTCCTTCTCAGAAGAAAAAAGAAAGTTGTTACTTGTTCTGATAGGAAAGAAGTGATGTTAGGGCAAGGAATGGTGTAAACCCGAAATATTTTTTTTCCTAACAACAAGAAAGCGACTCTGGAAGGCCTTGTATCTTTGTGACAAAAAAAAGAGAAAATGAGAGAGAAAAAAAGATGTTTCCTTTTCCTCTCTCCTTCTTTTCTCTTCTCTTGAGTCATTCCGCATCGGATTTAGACACAATTTTTTAAATAAAGAAGTGCTTTTCTTGAACCAAAGAAAGTAAAATGAGAAATGAATGAGTAAAATAAAAAAGTTTATCTTTTTAAACTTTTTGTATTTCATTTCTGTCTGGGTTGCCTTCGGCTTGACTCGATAGAGAAAGTCCCATCAACAAACAATGAATTGAGGAAAGGAAAAAGCCGGGAAATCATTTTGAAAATGAGAACGAGTGAGTTTGATAAACCCAAAATACTTAACAATAGGAACTCTACTCATCCTTCATTTGATGATACTTTCTTGCAAAGAATTAAATAACAATAAGTCTTCCAGCAATATCAATGTGAATGAGTGGGACAAATAAAGATTTTGATTTCTTTTAGACCTACTTTCTCTTTTTGTATGACTTATTGTGTTCCAAAAATCAAAAAGCAAAGCATTGATAAAATATGAAAATGAAAGTTATTGTACTCAATTTGAATAGAAGATTATTGTGTTTAAACGAAGCTAAACTATTAATTGAAAAGTTTTGAAGAGGCTTATTACTTTCAGAATTGTTAGGTTCATGTACTTATGTATTACATCAAAAGGGTAGAATCAAAATGACTTTTATGCGACAGTACAGTTCATTTCCCCCTCTCTTTATTTCAATTTTTTTTGCAAAATAAAGCTTTCCTGCTTCGACATAATAAAATGAGGACGAGAACTCCAGTACCTTTCACCAACTATTAGGCAACATAGTACTAGAGTGGATTGCAGAAAAAGTTTTTTTTTCTTGCATAGTCTGAGGAATGTACTACTTGCTCCATTTAATGGGGAGCGTGGTAGTATACTCGCATGGCAGAAAGTATTAAATAAAAAAAGGGAGAGGTAATAATAAAGCCATGTGAGTTCCACCGGCTTAGTCTAGTCTAGTTTGACTTGGTCTCTTTCCCTCCAGTCTTTAGTGGAGTGTGCTCAAGTGGAAATGTGCCATCATCTGTAAAGTTCGTAAAATAAGGACGCGGAACGTAAAAGTGCAAAAAGATGTATGTATGAAAGAATGAGGCGAGTCTGTCTCACTCTCTTGTCTCCAGTAGTCTACGCTTGAGTAGTAATACATGAAAGTAATAATTTAAATTGTATTTTTAAACCGCTTCCAAGTTTTATGGTTTATTTGGATATGAAAGATGTACATAAAAAACCAAGTGATGGGCTTATACATTTTAATCTGGGACGATCGTTGTGTCTCTTGTATTTTATTTTACAGTGACGACGATGATGATTTGTTATTTTGGAAGATGAAATAAAAACATGAAAATGTCATTTCATTCAGTTGAGCATTATCGTTATTATCATCATCAAACGTCAACAAAGAGAGCTGACTTTTAATCCTGAGTAATCCTCTTTATCAAGTTTCATGGGTCAATGAAAATGGGGAAGGAAATCATGGCGGTCGCTGAGACTAAATTGACTGATGGACAAGCCGAATGTATCTGCGATGCGATGAAATTCGTGCTGACCAAACGGAGCACATTTTGACCTCTACATCCTACCACGCATGACAGGACGTATGTACAGATGAAATTCCTCCTATCCGCGCCAGTCTCTTGGAAAACTACTAGAAATATTAGATATATTTATGGTGGTGGCTCCTAATTATTTTCGTTTTGATGACATGATGACTGGTTTGACTAAATCTTTTTAAACTAAAATTAATCTTTAATGTCGCAACTCGTCGTAATATGAAGTAATAATAGTTATCTAAAGTAAATACGTAATTTCGAGAAACTCCAGATTAAAAATAAAGTGGGTGGGCCGGTGCTATATGAGTACAGCCGCCACACAAACCAAACAAGTGGGTGGGCTTATCATCATCGACGCAATAAATGGATAAGTCTTTCCTTCTTGGAATGCAAATTAAAAAGTTTGCATAATAAAAAACGTTTAAAATACTATACATAATCCCTGACCTTTCAACAGGACAAATAAGTGCATTATTTTTAGCCAAGGGGCTTTCCCTAAACGATGCAATGTAGTAGTGGCGTCAATTGTCATGCCTCACACTTCGTTATAATTCTAGGTCACCGACCTCAATGATACAATGCAAATGCAGTGCTCCAAAGATAAAGGCCGATTTTGCATTTGTCTGAGGTGCCCATTGCAAAAAATAATTCGCGTAATCATCAGCCACTCATTCCAAGTGCAGAGGCTGTGGGACTCTGCACTTTTTAACACCATCACATTTACAATTGCAATCACCAGAAAAAAATTGAGTTAAGTGCGAATTGGTTACGTGAGGAAAAAGCCGACATGCTCATACACTTTTGATATCCACCATAATCATCATCAACAATTCAAGAAGATGGAACAGCCCTCTCCTATCTCCCTCTTTTTCAATTGAAAAGGAAAAAAATCCATGCCCTCAGGTGGTATGATATGTATTTGCATTAAATTTGATAATGAAGATTGTTATTTCCATTCTTTCTGCCTCTGCCTACACACACGCTTTTTTCTTTATATTTTTTTTTCGTGCACGGCAAATTTAATCATTTTCATGCGTTCTGTTGCAGCACAAAAAAACGTAATAGAAATGAGCTGCCATTTCTTTCAAGAACGACATCGCATCGTCTTTAAGAGAAAAAATGCCGACTCACACCACACCACCATCGAAAGCAGGAGCAGCAGCAATTTCACGAAAATCTCTCAACTCAAACTCAACCTGATTCATCAAATAGGCCGGGTGGGTGAATAAGATGATGATGTTGATGATGATGGAGAAAATGCATTTATTTTTTTCTCACGACTAAACCTTCATCACGATTTTTGCTCAAAGGCCTGAAAAAAATTATTCATGGAAATTTGAACAGGAGGGCAAAAAAAAAATGATAATGCTCATGAGTACATACGTATGTACATTGTACATTTCGCTCTTTTTTGCAGATTATTGTTCGGCTGATTACGAGTTAAGCTTACATCCATGTATCACCATCATCATCTTGTTATTTTTGCACAACACAAGAAAGTAAGTAGTAGAAGGAACGTGATTTAAAAAAACAAAGATGAGATGCGATTTGCGATGAAGATTACGAGATGCAGTGAATAAAATGATTTCTATACAAAAAGATCGAATTTATTTTCTATGGTCGTAGTAGTCGTGCTCAAATGTTTTCATGGTCGTTTTGTAAGAAAAAAAGAAGTTGTTAAAATTCCGATAGTAAAAAAGATTCTATCAACCAACCAAACAGCAAATATTCGTTTGCGCCAAATTGATTAATTATCTGAAAGAGGTACTTATACATTTCTTACCTGTTTATGCATTTCCACGTTGAGTCCATATGACATCTCATAGTACTGAAAGAAAAAAATAAATTATTTTTTAATGCACGACCAAAAAAATGTATTTATTCATGCATTAGGTGACGTGACTTGATGTGATGCGACGAATGCACAAAAATAAAAGAAGGAAACCAAACCACAAAAAAATCAAGTTAGTATTTATTTGCGAATTGAATGTAACTTGAGATAATTTTATAATTCAATCCCATCCATTTTTGTCACAAATAATTGCACTTGAAGTGTGTACTTTACCTTTACAGCAATCAATATTTGTTCAGGGTAAAAGTCTTTAAAGACTTGAAATATTTATTTTTTTGTACTGTACCAGAAGAAGTGTAATGTAAATATAATGCAATGCAATCATAATCATCTGTGAACGCGTTCAATTCCCCAGCGAAACCAAACCAGACCAAAAATTTCTGGCGTTTTTCGAAGGGAAAGACGGAGAGAGGGAGAGAGAGAGAGAAAGGCCTTGGAAAACTAGATGGTTGGTAATAGTGGTGCCTGTGGTTTTTGTGGCTTTTGCGGTTTTCTTGGTGAGGAGACTTGCAACTACATGCTTACTCCACCAATACCGCCACCGCCACTACTACTACACATTTCTCTAGAGCCATGCTCTGCAACTACTCCACATTAAGTTACAACGACCTTTTAGCCATACCAATCTCACCGCAGCGCTATCATCATCGGTAATAGCAGGAGCAAACGACACGACACAACTACGACTCACAACGACCCACCCCGCGATATACTTAGGTTCAGGAATGCAGTTCATTCTAAAGGTATGTAGCATCTGTAATAAGTGCGGTCGCGGTGACGGCAATGGTATTAACAAGACAGACAGATGGATGGATGGATGGATAGATGATGGTGATGGGACTTTCACTCACTCTCTTTCCATTCCTGGAATGAGAGAAAGCCCTTTTGTTGTCTTCAGTGAAGAAGGAGGGAGTACTTTTCTCCTTCTGTCATGTCATTCCTTCGAACGGAAGTAGGCCCTGGTTCTGGACCGCACACCACCTTTGCCACAGGACCGCGCTCCCGCTATGTCAAGTGAATGCGAAAAAAATGAGGGAAATCGAAGAGAGCAGGCCAAACCACAGAATACATTCTCCATTCATGAGGAAAACCTCCATATATAAAGCATGACATTTAGCTCCATTCCATATTATTCATACCCGGCTTTCTAAAATGAGAGTAAAAAACTCTTGCCAAAACGATTTTCACTCATTTGCCATGTTCTGCTCTGTTCCCTGCTTCCAGTCCCAAAAATGGAGAATAATTAGAAGAGAATGATGAAGAGAAAATACAATTTTCTGTTTTTGTCTGTGGAAAACAGCAACTGTTTTATTTTATTTTTTTACAGAGATGCAAGGCAAGAACATGGAGCACACCACAGTCACCGCTATACCACCAGCAAAAGTCTGAGTACTCTTGCTGAGGTTTTGGGATACCTTTGTTCGACGATCCTCATCTCGAGCTCATTCTCATTATTCCACTTTCTCCTTCAAACTGCAACTAGTGCAATGCAGCCCTATAGTTATGGGTTAAGTGAGAAGAGAANAAAATACAATTTTCTGTTTTTGTCTGTGGAAAACAGCAACTGTTTTATTTTATTTTTTTACAGAGATGCAAGGCAAGAACATGGAGCACACCACAGTCACCGCTATACCACCAGCAAAAGTCTGAGTACTCTTGCTGAGGTTTTGGGATACCTTTGTTCGACGATCCTCATCTCGAGCTCATTCTCATTATTCCACTTTCTCCTTCAAACTGCAACTAGTGCAATGCAGCCCTATAGTTATGGGTTAAGTGAGAAGGGAAGTGTCCGCTTAAATTGTGCAGTAGTGTCATTGGCATCATTTTTAAAGAAAATGTGGATAAACATAACCATGAGCATATTTTGCATGGATTAACTCAGTCAGTGTAGAGCATTATGAGTTGAAATAACTGAAGAGTGGGAGTGGAGGAAGGGTAAATGAATGAATGAGGAAAATAGAGAAAATAGATTTGCTCAACTCAACTCAGTTTAGTGTCTAGCATTATGAGTTGAAATAACTGAAGAGTGGGAGTGGAGGAAGGGTAAATGAATGAATGAGGAAAATAGAGAAAATAGATTTGCTCAACTCAACTCAGTTGAGAATCAGTCGAGCCGGTCGGTTGGTTCGATTTGGTCGAAGCATAATAACGTAAAGCTTGCGGCTTTCTGCCAACATCTTGTCTATCTGTCTGTCTCTAGCTCAACTCAAGAGAGTAGTCGGTATTTGGTATATGGATGCACTCATCCGTGCTCAAACACGCCACCGCAAAAAAAGGGCCAGTCTCAACTCAACTCAACTGTAGAGAAAGCCACAAAAGCCCGAAAGAGACCTTGTACATGGAAATTTGTGAGAAAATTCTCTTTCATCAAATGTAAAATCCCCTTTTGCTTTTCAAATGGAATTATATTTTAGAAGAATCAAACCAACCACGCTTGACATTCCATCTTCATTTTTTTTCTTCGCGGAGCAAATTGCATTTTTCCCTTGTCCTTCACAAACCTCTCTTTTTTTGCGGTGAGCAAGAAAACTTTAAACTGTGCAAAAAAAATACTGAAGCCAAGAGAAAATACTTTTTACTTGTCTGTCTTGTCTCGTCGCAAAGGAAGTCAGTCGTGTATGAAAAGCCTCAACACAAAAGTCACCTGAGACTTGAGACGGTCATGGTTCGTTTAGACGGAAGGAGTCAATGATTTGTTACATCTTGTCTTGCAATTGTATAAAATTACATACACCTACACACTTTAATTCTAAACATGCTTTTTCTTTTCAATGCCACTGCAATACTAAATGTATCTCATTACATCGCCCTCTCTGTACACAGTTTTTTTATTTTCAAAATCCGATAGTCAATAACCACAGGTCAAGCTAAATCCTTATCCTTAATTCCTTTAGCACAAACTGCTTAAATCTGTCTTTGTTCATGGTCTATCTGTCAAGCAGAAAAAAAGATGTGAATCGCAGCACCTCCCATCAAAAGAAATCTTTGCATAAGCACTTGTCATGCTAATCTCTGACAAAACTATTTTGGAAATGAGTATGCCGGATGCTCATGCCCACCGTATGGAACATCTTGAAAAATAAAATTATCTTTGTTTCACAGGAAGAAACATTCTTTTCGGTGATAATCATCACATCACATCTAAAATTCGAGATGCCCATCTTATGATCTCCCACCGTATGGAACATCTTGAAAAATAAAATTATCTTTGTTTCACAGGAAGAAACATTCTTTTCGGTGATAATCATCACATCACATCTAAAATTCGTGTTGCCCATCTTATGATTTCATACACTCATCTTCTCTTTTTAAAAAATGTTGTAAGTTGTAGTTGTAGAAGTAGTAACGTAGTCGTGAGCCTTTATGACTCACATTAAGAAGGGATTTTCACAGATCATGCATGCTGATGTGCGGTCAGAGGAGGGGAAAGACGCATTGAACCACTAAATATTTTCTCTCTTGCTGAGTTGAGCTCCTATTTTATTCATTCCAAAAACAGAAACGAGTAAAGTTCTCTGACTCATTTCTGTTTACAATTTACGATAAAAAAATACTATCCTTCTGCAATCCCAGCCTGGTTTTTTTATTTCCACCAACCAACCACCAACCAATTACCCAACATCACTCCCACTTTTTAAGATAGAAAACGTGTTGTGATCAATTTTCCAAGTTCGTGTCATCATCATCATCAACATCACGATGAACTTTTTTTTTCACATGCATGCGCAACTTTAAGTGCATTATAATGTGCTCTGCTTTTATTCCCCTCCCTGTAATTTTCTCCAGTTTTTAATGATATGCATTTGAAAATGATCATGTTAAAAGTTCACATAATCCTTTTTTCCAGGAATCCCCACCAATATCTTTTTTTCTTTTTATAACCATTACCACTACCACATACAGTTCATCATTATTATTTTCTCCATTATATCAAAAAAGGGTTTCACTAGGTGAGCTCGCTTAGACCCAGACTAATGAAAAAAAACTTTTCCATTTAAATTGTTACTTGATGCTCCCAAAAAAAATGAAGTTTTTTTTCTTTTTAGGTGAGAAGAAAAAAATCTGACAGATAATGTTACAAGGACCTTACAATATCACCATCACCCAAAACCTAAAGCAAAGCAAAGCAAACCACATAAATACTTACTTTACATCACATCCCATCATGCATGTGTTTCACAAGTGTTAATATAATTTTTTACTACTACTTTGCAAACACTGGGCGGCCCATAAAATCGTGGATATTATGTTATGTTGCTCATATTCTATAGCTTGAAGTGAAACAACTAGGTAATTTTCTTCTGATCCCATCTTGATCCTCTATCCTTCCACTCGCATGAAACGAAAATATTAAGACCCGAGCTAACCAAGCCAAGGTAGGTGGTTTTCCTTTCCTTTCTGTGAGGCATAAGGATTAGTAGATACGATGTGATATTGAATTACGCTATGAGGAAAAACTACGTATGCATCTTCTTTTTTTTTATAAGAGATGAAGATGATGATGTTTTATTTTTCAGACGAAAACAGATTGAATACCGGGAAGGAAGGTGCATTACTACCTTGCTTGTCTTGTCATGCAAGATAGGATACGACACGACGCTTTCATGCCAAGCGAAGCAAGCCAGTTATAATCAAGCAGCTGTGGAGCTCACATGAAAGTAGTGGTGTTTCTACATCATCATATCGTTTTACTTTTAGGACAATAAGAGCTTATTTCGTCATTCCATATTTCAAATTGTGCATGCATACCTACAAACAAATATACACTTACT
>JAHZMX010002283.1:0-12208 GCA_027743895.1 Seira musarum | reverse complement strand
GTCTACTTACTTATATTGCGTCATTCATTCTTGAAATAAATTTGTGAAATGGGACCATAAAGCCAAGAGAAACAATAGGTAAAAGTCCTAGAGAATTGCGTAAGTATAATGTAATATCTCACTTATTACTTAAACTAAACCGTATTGAGCCAACCCACTGAATATGAGTCTACAGTCCTGGTGGAGCCGATGGTTCGTATCTTTTTCTGATCCTTTTCTCTTTTACAATATTTTTCTGCGGCTTACAGACAAGTAAAGAGAAAAGAACTGTACTATAAACAATGCTTTGGTTGTGGGAGCCAATGCAATGTGTGCATAAGTAATAGACAATTCAGTGCTTTTCTCTGTAGGTTCGCGTTCGCACTGTTTGAAGTAAGTAGTAGTGCAGTGTTCGTCGTGTGGTGCATTGCATTGCATCCTCCTTTGCCCCTTGGCCATTGCACGGCTCACATGTACATAAATGTACCATTTGGAATGCTCAATGGTGGTGTATGCTATTAAACGTGCATGAAAAAAAAGAAGAGAAAAAAATGTTGGGGAAGAACCGGTCTTTTTTTTCTCTGTAATAATCGTAAAAATATCCAAATCCAAACCCCTAATTATTGTTTTCTGGAATAACATGAGATGGGGAATAAAAGTCAATATCCATCTATTTTTCGTTGTGAGGAGGTGGAGATTCAGGTATAAAAATGACGAGAGAAACTTTAAAGCTGTTGCTTCTTGCTCCAAGACAAAAAAAATCCCTAATCCGTGTTTTTCCTTCAAGCGAGTTGTTCATATAAGCGTAAAGCTTGTGGATTCATCTTGCCGAATAAAATTAGAATTAAATAATATAATATAATTAGTCTTTACATGAAACGATTACAATAGTCCATTTTTATAATTTAATTGAAAATGAATTAATTCAGGTGGAATTAATTCCTCTTTTAATCCGCCCGTCCAATGAATAATTTTATGAGCTGCGCAGGTTTTTAGAAAACAAGCTTTAATTTTGCTATTATGTATATGAATTCGATGTTATTTGTATCCCTGAACAAAGAACATACTTACTTATACTTTTAGTCTTTCCCAACGTCAAATGTTGCGGAATTTGAAATATGATGAAGGATGTAAATTGAATTGTTATAATAGCAGTCCCCGTAATGAAATTTTCGTATGGCCAATATGAATAAATAATTGATTATAATTCATTACCTACTGTCCAACATCATTATTAATAAAGAGACAATTTAATTACCAAAAGGGAAGTCGTTTGGAATGTTACACGTTATATATGAATTTAATGAATGCATTCATGCCGTGCCAGTCGAGTCCGAGTCCACTCGGTCGAGATAAATGAGATGAGAAGTGAGAATTGTTGAAGAAAATTGTCCTTTGAAAAATATGCCGAATTCCATTGGATTACGTCTTACAGAGAAAAGTGATGAATTAGTCGAGATATGATACGATATGATTACACACGTAGGGATATTACTTCATTAAAGCTTGAATTTCACTCGGATAGATACTTCGACTCTTTTCAGAGACAAAAAATATATATATTTCTAGTCGGGCCGAAGAGATAGCGGACCTGCTCAGCAGTATACATATTAAAAGTAACAAGGAATATTAAAGCTTTTATTATAATAACATGGCAGCTCACTCAGATCTTTTCAATTTATTTTCTCGGCGGTTTAATGGCTAATGAATTCATTAGTGAACAACAATCCCTGGCAGAACGAGATAAATGGTGACGCTCAATTATTTCATTTGCTTTTGTATCGGGCTCTCTCTCTTTTCTCCGTCCGCGTCCTGAGAGAACAAGGCATGCCGCTTATAAGCCATGCATATTACGTGAAACATTCTCCTTTTGTTAGAGTAAATGTAATAAGGATGGCAGGAGAGAAGCCATGCATAAAAGGGCTTCATCATAATCATCGTCATCACAGGCAGTTTGCCTTTATCGTCGTTGTTGTCGTCGTCGTCCTCTCCTCGTCGACGTAGTGGTAGAAGTGGTAGACTAAAGCCCAGAGAACATTTTTTCAGAGTCAAATTCAATTCAATTTCGGGACTCTTCTTCTGTTTTTAGCTGTACACATACTGCGTTCGTTTCGAGAATAATAATAATCTATCTTTGGCATTTTTAGTTGAAATGAGGAATAGAAGAGAAGGTATGTAGCAAAGCCATATAATGAATTCATTAGATTTTCGGTATTTTTCTCCTCTCACTGCTTGAGCTGAGCCAATATAGATTTTATAGGGGACATGGACATGTGCCTGCCTGCCATTCTCCACTTCCACGGAATCAAGATAGTAAAATGTAGGAGAAAGAGAAGAGAACATGCTCCACCTGAGGGATTCCAATATAGATTAGAATTAGTCATATTACGTAAAAGGTTTAATTTTTTGGCTAGACATATACAGCAAATTAATTTGAATCTGTGAGATGTGCCATATGCATGTCCAAAAGAGTGATCCTTTGTTTTTAGCGGGCTAATAAGGTTTAATTAAAACCTGAATGAGAGATTTTGATGAAATTTTAGCAGAAGACTAGAGTCAGCCTAGAGCCATGCGGAACCACTACTATTACACTTCATTCTGTTCTTTTTTTTGCATGGGCACTGCCATGCCAGCCAGCATGATCAACGCAGGCACTGTGTGAGATGCAAAAGACCGTACATCCTTCCTTTCTTTTCATTCCATTCTCTTTTGCCTTTTTAATTGTACGCGGCAACCTAGAAATGAATAGTTTACACATTTATAGCAAACGTTAACCATTTAACTTTACTTTCTATGACTATGTGAACCATTTAATAAGTCGTATAAAATAGTTTTAATAATTTCGCCGGTGGTCCTTCCTTCACTTTATTATAGTCTTGCGTTGAGGAGGATGTCGCTTTCCAACTTTCATCTACTTGATAAGTGCAGGGTATGAGTTGTAGGAAGTACGGAAACGAGTAAAGCGAAAAGCATGGTGCTTGCTAACTAATAATTTTTTGTAGAGGTACAGGCACTCTTATGGAGTATGAAAATGTAGTTGATTAACCATCTTTGCGTTTTCCTCGCCAGCTTCTGACGCCGACGACGATGAAGATTGAATGAGTGAGTGGGTATGAATGAGTGTAAGTGAAGCTTCTCCGTTTTCTCTGTTAAAAACTTTTTTTAGTTATTTAGTGGCCCACTTCACTGGCTCACTTTTCTGCCTTAAAGCTTGAGAGACAGTGAGCAAGTACAGAAGGAAACGAGAGAAAGCAGTTTTAATGCATATTGCCCCTTTTAATGGGAACTCAGTAGGAAAGTTGTTGGCATCGCCGCCGCCTTCATCACCATTCTATCCAAGTTATTTACCACATTCGAAATTAATTAGTTTCCAATATTTTTGCCTGAAGTGAAGCCGGAAACGGATCCATGGTTTGGTGCCTATTTTACCGAAACCTTTATGATCGTGCGGCATGATATAATTTTGTCTATTAATGCGAACTTCTGGAGTGAGTGATGGTGATGGACCCCTAAAGCTTCAGCAGATCTGTGATGTGATGTACGGGCACTGGTTAGGTTGAGTTCAGCTCTGGCGATGATGAGTTTCACTCCTGCTTGCTCTGCTCTTGATGATATTGTTGACGATAATGATGTTGATGATGATCACGATGCTAATGACTAGGTACAAGTAGATTGAAAATTGGGAGTAAAAGGAGAAAGAGAGAGAGAGACGAGATGAAAGTTGAAAATTAAATGAGTTCATTATTTTCATTGGAAAGCTTCTGCTGCTACTCTACACCAGAATATAAAAGGAGCCATAGTACAATATGTTCTACTTGGGGCACTCATTAAAACGTGTTGAAGCTGGCAGAAAAGCATTATAAGCCCTCTCCCATTTTACTCCCATTGATTTTGGATTTGATAACAGGAAGAAGGGAATTAATTTGGCACTTGAAGGATCAGTAGTTTTTCTCTGTATGTGTTGTGCATGCATGGATTCAGCCAACAGAAGAGTGTGTGTCTGTCATGTCAAAATAAATTTAATTCTCTTTGTGTCCGCTTCCATTGAGGCTAATAACAGAAATAATAGAGCTTTAAATTGCTCCAAGGGAGAGGAATTTTTTACGTAAATTTCCCAACAAAAATTATTTTTGCACGGGCGAAAAAATTACACATGAATTTTATTCACTCAGTTAAGTCCACGAACAAAATTTTTTTTAGTTATGGAGAACCCATCATTATTTTTCCCGGTTAGCTTCACAATCACAATCTATGTGCCAGCATTTTTTAAAGGTTTGGCCAAAAAGTTTAATGCCTTCACTTGTGTCTATATATTATAAGCACATTACTTATTAGAACGTGCGTGCAAAGCATCATATCATGTTTGTTGACGGGGTGAGATGGTATGAAAATGCATATTAGAATCATTATTACACCATCTATTACAATGCATTATGTACGTTCATCAGTTTTTTTTTGTGTACAAAACAAAACTCAATTTTTTATTTCTCTGCTGGAAAAGCGAATACATAAGTCTCATGTATTTTAAATGCACTTTACACGGAATGCTGGGGTTTAGTAGTAGATATGCGCTTTGTGTGTACAATTGTACAATGATTTTCCTTACACGGCTTGGCTGGGCTGACATCGCGTGCAAGTAATCACAGGCGGACCAAACTTTTTTTCTCTTTTGTACTTTTTTATTTCAGTGAAATAACAGCAGTATAGTGTGCTCAATTATAATTAAACCTCATTAAATCCCAATTTTTTCGTTTTCAACTGAACATCATCATCCTCATAATCGTCACGACGGTGAAAAAAAGTGAATAAAAAACTAGTTGGATATTTAAGAAGGGAGAAAAACATGCATACTGAAAATCATGACTTTAAACTTCGTAAATATAGACTGTAGGTACATGGACATGGGCTTTTAATGGAGATGATGACAGTAGAGGGATGCGTTGTCCTAAAGGGTGGATTCTTCGAGTTTTAGAGGTTAAATATATGATATGCATTCAAAGTAGGAAAGGTATGGGCACGTAATGCACGACCATGGATCTTTTTTGTCAAGCGAAAATGTTAACTATAGGTAAAACTTCTAAGATAAGTAGGTAAGTAAATGAGCGATTGTAATGAGAAAACTTTTAACACGTGTTTAATAAACTATAGGGTTTTGTCTTGGCCTGGGTAAACCCATATGAACATTTGTTTTCAGACTTAAATATGTAGATATGAAGTTGTAAAATTACTTGCCAATTGGAGGCTTTTTCTTACGGTGATTATCTGATGCGATCAGAAAATAGGCATGTTCACTCGTAGTTACATAGGTATTCATACATTATTGAAAATGTCATTATGGAACTTTGGAATATTTATACTACCACTACTACCAGTCCAATTGGAACTATATATATACTAAAACGCGAGCTACCCTTATGATGACATGTCATGTAATAGATGTTATGTATAGCTGGAGAACACAGAAGAAAAGAGAACTAACGTTTCTTGGCGACAAAAAATCTAAAGATTTTTGTTACTTTTGGTAACTTGAGATTAATTTGATACTAAGTCGGACGTACATATCAAGTCAAACGATAATCCTGGGCCAGGGCATTTTTCCGAAATAAAACGTGTGGTTTCAGTTTCAATTCATCAAAAGCACATACATACTTATTCTAGTGTCTTTCTTGTCTTTTTGAATGAATGGAAAAGGGAAGAAAATGAATATATTCGATGAATGTTTTGGAATTCACGACTTGATCTTATATTTCACCGAAATTGAGATTCCATCTAATTGTTGCGCTTCACAACTATTTGCCTCGTACGTTGCATATAATGGACTTGTACCCACACACGAAATTCTTTACCCTTATGTATGATCACATCACATACCACACCATCTACTTATGTATCATTTTTCGTTTAATTCTTTGTTGTCAACAGTTTGTAGAAATGTAAGCCTCCGCACTCTCTGCCCAGCTTGGCTTAAGACTTGGGTTGATTGAGGTACGAATGGCATTTTGTTTGATAAGAATAACAAATTCTTACCTTCTTCTCAACAACTTGCTTCATCATGCCCCATAGCGTTCAAAATGCCAAAGTGTCTTATTTCGATCAAAATCAAATCCAATTAATTAGACACCCCTTTGCTTTCCACAATGCGTAATCATTATTCCTCATCTTTTTCTGTCTTTTGTTCTTCACTCTTCTCTAAAATAGCGGAGAAATCCATTGGTATCCCATTTATTACTCTCAACACTTGATCGTCTTGTTAGCCGTCATTTCAAAGTGGTGTGGTTGGTGAACAAGGATCTATCCATCACAGAAAGTTGATCTTTTCAATCTGTAGTCATCGTTTTTCATTTTCTTCTTCCTCCTCGTCGTCGTCATCAACATCATCCTTGTCATCTCCATATACTCATTCCATGAACCACAAAGCATAATACACGGTACATCGGTGAGCAACACGCTGAAACCTTGTTTACAGTCACAACTGAAAACTCACCAAAAAATGGTCGTCCTTCTTATCCACCACTACATACTCCACTGAGGTACAATACTGGACAAGAATTCCTTGATGTGAATGTGGATAGGCATGATATAATGATGGTGTGATATATTGTAAACTAATATTTATGAGTCGTCTCTCAGGTTGTACTTGTCGGTTCCACTTGAAGGAAAAAAAACTTGAATCGAGTTGGAATTCCTTTTCTCTTGTTTTCTGATACGAAGGTAGTAAAACTAATCGTTCCTGACTCTCATGTTTCATTGTGATTGTGATGGATACGTAACGTACTTCTACTTCTCATGTTCGACACGGTACTACCATTACGTTCCCTCAAGGAAGAATATTGAATACCCACAGGTTTCGAAAAAAATGCTTCATGTAAGAAGTAGTTTTTTAAGGCAAAATTTACATAAAGATGTTTTTGTTTGTCTTGATCACGTACCTAAAGAAAGAGAATTTTTTTCAAACCTCCCCCTAGGTTTTATGTTTCCAGTTTTGTATCCACCAAAAACCAGAAACAGTTCAATCAGAGGAAAATATTGCCTAACAGCGTCTAATATTATTATGATTACGTCTTTGTTTTCAAAGTCTTCTATAATTCAATTGGTTCATCATCAGCTCTGTTCAATTTGTTATTTAATGATCCTTTGTTTTTAAAAATGTTGTCAAATTTTATACTAAAGGGTTTGTTCTCTACATATTTTTAACCCCCTTTCTCTCGATTAATGGCCCTACTTAACTTTTGTTTGACTTGGGATGTGACTTGGAATGGAAGTAACAAGCCAACTGACAAAGTCAGACCGTTTGCCGTTTCTCCTCATCTTGGATTCTGATTGCCAATTTTGGCGCGTTAAAGAAGAAGTCGTGCATTAAAAAATTCATAATAACACCGTTTAGCGTGATGGTATGATTATGTTATTGCTTTCTTATTAGTATCAATAGATTTGTTCACATTTGGTAGTTAGCGAAAATGAAGCATCCTGCTTTTTGCAACTGGATTTTTTATGTAGACCATTTACCTGTTTACGAGTGTGTGGAACAGACACACTCCTTGTTCTATGACAACTGTAATAAAATAAAGTCGGCAATATTTTGGTTCTCATATTCAACTGTAGTCNAAAAATTCATAATAACACCGTTTAGCGTGATGGTATGATTATGTTATTGCTTTCTTATTAGTATCAATAGATTTGTCCACATTTGGTAGTTAGCGAAAATGAAGCATCCTGCTTTTTGCAACTGGATTTTTTATGTAGACCATTTACCTGTTTACGAGTGTGTGGAACAGACACACTCCTTGTTCTATGACAACTGTAATAAAATAAAGTCGGCAATATTTTGGTTCTCATATTCAACTGTAGTTGCACCCCCTTAAAAAATTTTTTATTTAGCGGTAATTTTTGCTACATTTCATTGTTTTATGACCCTGAATTTGCCTGTACCGACCAAAGTAAACCGTACTGCAACGCAAGAACTGTAGGTAATATTTTTATTGCTTACAAGACAAAATTTGAAGTCAATGCTATTTCTCCAATTCATTTTTACCGAATTAACATGAAAATCAAGTGTTTTCAGTTTGTGTCAACTAGAAAAATAATAAAATACTGAGCTTAGTCCACAGATCTAAGAAGATAAAAATCTCACGTCACATTTTGATTGCACTAACGCTCCTTCTTTGAAAAGAAAATCATCTTGAGTTTAAGTAACGATTTCTTTACCAGTTTGGTTCTAGTGACGTGGGACGCAATTCCTTTAAGACTTGTTTCAAATACGCTGAAGAAGTGTATAATGTATTTATGTGTGACGCATCGTTTTACCAAAAATGTTTCACTTGATGCATTTATTACTCGAAGAGTAAATGCAAACGGAGTAATCATTATCATCCTCATAATCCACGTTTTTGATGGGCGAGCACACTTCTCATGTCTTTTGAATATAAGAAAATCTTTTAAGCTTTGCGTTCTCGTATTCTCATCTTTGTAGCGAATTCATTGGAGACAAAGTCTAACTCTTGTGCTATGACACATTTTAATTTTTTTGCCCTGCCCTTCAAAAAAATACTTCGAGGGAAAAAGAAACTCAGCTCATAAATTAGTTTACTTCTCTTCTCACTGCCCTGTATTGAGTTACTCAGCATAAAAGCAGGGAAAAGAAAGAAGAGACATCATAGACTGGCATGCTGTATGCTCGATGTGAATGACATAATGGCATTAGCGGATGAGGGTGGAATGGAATTGACGTAGAAAATACCGCAGCTTCAAGATGATGGAAACAGCTTTGTGAATTCCTTATCGTTATACACTTCTCAAAAACATAAGGATGAAGAGCCCCAGATTGAAATTATGAGATTAATCAATTTTCGATTCTTTTCATCTTCATTCTCCTCCTATTTAGCTCGAAGAACTTGAGTTTATTGCCAATAAGTAATTTGTATCACGGAACAGCCGTTGAAAGGTACTAGTACTAAATGGAAGGATTTGATGATGAGATCGACAACAAAAAAAAGTCCTGTTAATATTACTTTGAGCACTACATAAAAAATTTTCCCTTTCTTCGACGATAAAAAATTAATAATAAATTGGCCCATAACTAACTTTGTTTTTGTGGCGCACTTTTCCGCCCGTCACTAACCCATTGCATTCGCAGCCAGCCAAAGTCATCATCAACAACCCATTTACCGGCACTCTTTTGATTTTGCTCAAGTTTGAATTGAGCAACTTACAAACACTTGAAACCTCGCCTTTTTGAAACAAACTGCTCTGTAAAGACTTCACATGAATACTGACCATTCATTGTTTTGTGTAGTATCGAGGAGGATGCTGGTTGATGTTAATGATGACGACAGCAGAAAAAATAGACATTCAAGCCTTCGAGTCCGATATGTAATCGCATCATGATCATAGTTTTGTCTCCATAAAGTACAGAGAAATTGTTAAGATCACAATAAATGGTCAAACAAATAATAATATGCTTTTGTTTTTATGTGACTGCGATGTAATCCAAAGCCGCGATTCCAATTCCATATCATCATCTTGATAAAAGTGTCCATTGTTTTCTTTTCCCGTTTTAATGGCCATTATTAGCATTGCTTTATTAAGGTGAGTCTAAAATCTCATGCAGATTTCTTCAATTGAAGTTTTAATTTCGAGATTGCCCATACTCACCCGTGCTCCGATCCAGCAGAGAAGTCAAGCACTGTTCTGAATACGAATATTATTTTTTCATTTGAGAATGTTTGAATTAAACCAGTTCAATCTTCTTTGTACCTTGCCCTTTTCTGAGATGAGTGTCTAGAAAATTACCAATCTAGAATTACTTACTTGCTTTGCTTGTGGACTTACATGGGTATAAAGAAGATTTCAGTCGAAATCTTAACAATATCAATTGGAACATTATGAGAAAAAAAGAACTCATTTGGATGCATGAAAAAGCAATAATAATAACTCAGTCTGTGTGTAACTTTTGAATGAATAAGCTGGCCTTTATAGCTTTTCATCTTTTGACAGGGTGATTAAGTAAGAAATTTCGCTGGGAGGGATTACTAATTTTTTTCTTTATTTATTTCTGAAAGAAAATTAAATTTGCTTTTAAATCAGTTTTTAATTTAAAATTATGTATGATTTGACCAATATACATGCATACAATACTGAAAATTAATATTTTCCTTCTTTCACTGCAAAACTTTACAAGTTGAAAATACTTGATTCTTTACAAATATAGCTGCCATTATTATGAGCAGTCGGGTTTGAAAAGTTTTTCACAAGTTTGAGGTTACCTATGTTCCTTGTAATCATGTATTGCATATTGCTAAACTTTACAAGTTGAAAATACTTGATTCTTTACAAATATAGCTGCCATTATTATGAGCAGTCGGGTTTGAAAAGTTTTTCACAAGTTTGAGGTTACCTATGTTCCTTGTAATCATATAATGAAAACATGTATTGCATATTGCTACACATTTGATTTATGTATTCATATGGCAATGGCAGGATTTCGGCTTGTTTTGAGTCAAAGAATAAAGGCTCACAAAGTAGTAGCATTTACCGGAATGGGGAACCTGACACAAATGCATTTTTTATGATAAAAGTCACTTACTGGTAACTTTGACAATTACCGTTAAATAACTTTCTCTGGTTTTGGGGCAACGCGAATCAAAAAGAATGTTTTATAAATAGTCTTATAAACGAATTTTGCTGTTTCGATTGGTTGGAAGATTGGAAGATTTACTTTGACCGCATTTACTTCAACCGACAGTATTTTATCTGCCACATTCAACAAATTCGGGTTTGACCTTACTTCCTTCAAATGGAAACAAAGTCAAGTGGAACAAAATCTGAAATTTCATCTTTTCGCACATCGTATCACTGTTTCGGTTATTAGCGAATTAAGACGTTTTGATGCATATAGAAATACATAATTCTTAATTCGCTAATCCTGGACTCAATCCTAGAAAAAAAGAAACTGGAAGAAAATATGCTTTAACATTTTTTTTGAATCTTTCTGTTCTGTCCGATATTTTGGAGCTGGGTTTTTCTTTTCAAAACTTTATTTCGCTTTCTTGCTTTTAAATTATGTGTGAGTGAGGTTATTCTCAAAAATGATTATAACAATCATCGGCATAAAGATAATCATAATGGTTATTAAACACAAAACAATTTGGACTGGTCCTATATCACTGTACTGTCACTAATTTGCCTTTTCCTTTTTCTGTGTTGTTTTTTACAGAAGTAACGATTGTTCATCAAGCTGCATCAACTTCAACAAGAAAATCTAGATCATCTATAGCATCAGTTATATATTCTGTGTACCTAAATCAAAAACATTCAAAATGCATACAAGTTGGTTAAGGACCAATAGCTGAACTTGAAAGTGTCATAACATGTTCTGGTGAAAGCTGTGAAATTATACTTTAAAAGTCAAAGCCAAACAGAAAAGCTTTAAAGCAAAAACATTTGTTAAAACATAAAGACTTACTTCGAGGGTAAAATGTTGAATAATGGTCATGTGAGTGGAATGGGGACGCCAGACCCAGTTAGTCAAGGACCTGGTCCCAGTTCTGGGCAAAACGGGCAGACTATTTACGGTCATCCCGGTGGTAGTAATGGACCTGAACTCCCTCCCAACCCTTCCTTTTTAGGCCATGGACCTCCCTGTGGTAGTGGGAATGGAGGGGGTGGAAATGGTGGTGGAGGGCCTGGTCCTGTCAATGGACTGATGGGTCATCATTCCGGTGGCATCTGCTCACAAATGTCTCTCAATCAAAGTCCTACCTGCCCTCCAAATACCAAAGTAAGCCATGAGTCACTATTAATTGTTTTGTTCATTTAAAACTCTTTGGTTTTGGTCTGCATGGTAGTTGTTGGATTAGGTTTATCTGTAATTGTCAATTGTAAACTAACCTGTTTGGAAATCCACCCTCGTAACTTATCCTGTAGCTTAGTAAATCTTATTTCTATAGTATGCACCTATCGCACACTGTGGGGCAATCTGCATCTATGCCGCTTTCGTGAAGTCAAAAGCAAAAAAAGTCTGACATTTTATTTATATATATATTTCTTAAAATTCCAGCACTGTGGTGGTTGCAATGGTCCAATCATGGAACGATACCTCCTTCATGCCCTGGATCGTTACTGGCATCATACTTGTCTCAAATGCTCAGCATGCACCGCTACTCTTGCAGACGTTGGAGGAAGTTGTTTTACCCGGGATGGAATGATCCTTTGTCGACATGATTATCTAAGG
>JAHZMX010002282.1:0-18819 GCA_027743895.1 Seira musarum | reverse complement strand
CTTTTGTTTTCTTACGAGCATAATATATACATAACTACCCATAAATAAATTAAAGTTTAATGAATTCAAATCTGGGAAACTGGAAAAAGAAAAACAAAGCTCCAGGCCCGACCACGCAAAAGCTGTCCACGTACCGTATTTTTTAAAAATTAAAACCGTATTCCTAAAATAACGTCCATTTTGGTAGCGATTTATAAATTTCGAAATAATTACGGAAAATCTTTACTGCAGAATTCCTTTGCATTTAATTTGTAATTTATTAAAATCCGTTACGAATGAGTTTTTTAATGACCGATTTTTAGTAAATCCGTCGGCACTGCTAATTCAAGAATAAATTAATTAATATCATGACCATGACCTGTAAATTAAAAAAAATACGTTACGCCCAACTGCTTTGAAGGTACTGTATATGGTTTTGAGCTTTGAAAATTCTTCAAGTTTTTTCCTGTATCTACACATACAGTTTTTTTAAAGGTTTGTTTTCACAAATGGTTTCGTTCCTCTTCTATTCTAGTAGAGTACTTCTTGGAATTGTTGATCTAATAATAATAATGATTATAATGATGATCGTATGGGGATGAGATATGTTGGGATGATGGGAAATAAGGAAGAAAGAGGATAGGATGTTGTAGCAGCGCAGCACACAGCAGTGGTGGCGGTAGTGGTAGTGGTCGTTGTGAAACTTCAATGTGGAAAAAAAAGTTTGAAGTTTTTTTAAAACTTGTGTTCACTCGAGAAAGTTTTACCTGTTAGTAAAAAAAAAGTTGAAGTGGTAGTGGTAAGGCTTACAAGGTAAATATGCGTGTTCATGGGTGGTTAAATAAACATTTTGGAAACATAAATTTAGATTCTAGCAAGTTTTGACGAGTTGAATCTAAAAAGAAACACTTACTTTAAAAAAATAAATTGATTGAGGCTGGCGCTATTTTTTGTTCACTGACCCGACAAAATCCAAAAATTTGGTACACTCGTAATTTTATTTAAACAGTAGATTCACAATTGTAACACTTCTTAAGTTTTAAATATGCAATTCCGTTATGCATTATTCCATGAAATAAGTATCCGCTCCAGAATTTTAAAAAGTAAAGATTTTTTGATAAAATCCTCCTCCGCCATTTTAATTAATAATTAAAAAATTGATTATTGTGGGTCATCTGGTATCGTGTAAGTTCAAGTAGCTTCCGGATCCAGAAAAAGTTTGCCGGTACCCAATTATCTAAATCGACCAGAATCGATATTTTTAGCTTGTAAATCTACAACTCTTCTCCCTCAAGTACTTTTTTCTTACTTTCTCTCAAGAGATAAATGTACTTTCTTTCTCCATTATAACTATCTAACCGGATTCAGAAGTGAAAAACAAAGGAGAGAATAATCGCTTTACGACTACACCATAACATTCTCTTTAAATATTTCATGAAGGTAAAAATAATACCTTTCTTTCCTTACAGTAAATAATAACGAGATTTTAATACGATACTCATCGTTTAAAAAAAGAATTATATATAATCGCTCCTCTAAATATTTTTCTTCTTTTGTGTTCGATAGCGAGACGAAGCAAAAAACAAAGCTCCATTTGAAACAAAACTTTAAAAAACATTTTTTAAACATTCAACTCATGTGCCTTCTTGTTTCCTTCCTTCCTAATTGCAAGTGGAAAGAAGTGGGCGCAAAGAATTTATTTTTTTATTTGCGGGCGTTATTTTTAAACATTCAACTCATGTGCCTTCTTGTTTCCTTCCTTCCTAATTGCAAGTGGAAAGAAGTGGGCGCAAAGAATTTATTTTTTTATTTGCGGGCGTAACACAAGTTCAGCTTGAGTTTGAGGAGATCCACTTACTTTGACTTGACTCACGTTTAATTAGGCAAAGGCGTCGTCACCTTGTTTGTACTTTGTTTGTAGTTTGTACTTCATGTGTTCGCTCCACTCCAGATTTCGCACTGGAGCTTGTTTTGAATTTAAAGTTTAAAAAATGGAAGAAAAGAGGCTTACAGAGTTTTACAGTTCAGTTCAGTCGGTCTGTTGGCTAAAAGTTTTCGAGTTTACTTCTGACGTGATGTTTGACTTAATTGGCTAAAGGGATTTATTTGCACATTATTTTAAACTCAGAAATGGTTTGTTTTATTTTTTTAGGGAAAGTTAAGAGGAAAATATTTTGAATTGGTTGTCCATGAAATATTGTGTCGAAGTAAACTGAAATAATAATGGGCAGTTCGGATCCACGTAAAACGCATGAATTAAAAATTATAAACCCAAAAAGAATAAATTATGAAAAATCCCTCAACTTTCAGTGTTCAACACAATGAGTTTAAATGCATTTGTCGGCTTTCGTGGAAAGGACATGAAGATGAGATGAAGTTGTAGCATAATGGCTTGAACTGATTGTGATTTGTGAGCATCCATCCCATTTCCTCCTTGAACCTGGAAGCGCTGATAATGATGATGATATGGTATAGTCTAGTTCCAGTCCAAGTCCACTCAAGTTCAGGCTACGTTACGTTACGTTACGTACGTGATGCCTACGCTAATTGCAAAAATCCAATCTCCTGTTTGTGTTTGTACGTGTCTGCCTTTGTCCACGCTCTAGATTTTCCTGGAAATATTTCCCCGAGTCATTATAACGTACATGAAAAGGGGGAGACAGAAACAGACCGTGAAGTGAAAGTTGAAATATTTTTCACAAAAGAATAACTTGACTTTTACTCTGCAAAATACAAATCCACAATTGAAACGATGTTTAATCTGTTTTCGCCTGGAAGCTATGCATGTCTGCTTTGGAATGCGAATGCACGGATTTGATCCAAGCAGAGATGACAAAAAAGTCAGGGTTTTGAAAATAAGTTGTGGAAAATGCTTTTGTGTTTTGTGGGCAGATTTAGTGAAAGTTTAGTAGAATTTTTTTCTTATGCTGGTTGTTCCGATTAAAGTCCATTGCCATCTCATCTCTGATTCTAGCTTGAAGCTCATATGATGATGATGATGATATGTATCACATCACGTCACATTCCAAACAATCACGAAGACAATAGAATGCTAGGAAAAGGTAATAAGTAATGAAAAATGAGGTATTTTATTTACAATGGGAATGGGATGTAAATAATCACAATCGTAAATACAAATCAGTGTGCTTCCCCCAACAAGAGATTTCATTCATGATGTGTGATATGTGCTGCGTTCCACGGAAAGTTCCCATTCGCATGTGGAATGCTTTATGTTCCACAAAATCATAATAGTTAATAATAATAATGAATCCTGCATGGAAAGAAATAAAAATAAATTCTGCAATCAGCGATAGATGTGCAAATTGTAAACGTATTTGTAGGTGTGTGGCTATAACGCCATGTTTTATAACGGTTCATCCAGTTGTGGTTGTAACAATCGTTGATGAACAGTTAAACGTGGATTTTTTTGTCCAGAATTATAGCCCAAGAGTTGATCATATTCTATAACGGTTGGTTTCATGGTGGCGGTTGTGTTGGGGCTGTAGACGGACCAACCAACTTTTCCTGGCCCTCAGTTTTGAGTTTTTTTGTCAAAAAGTACAAGTCAGAGTCATAAGAGCATAAGCTTGTTAGCGAAACAAGTCATGTATCATAATGATGATATCAGATGTCTTGTCTGTCCACTCAAGTACGTGATTTTTATTATTGCCGTTGTAAATATCGATGGTCAAGAATTCAAAAATTGCTGAAGAGCAAATCCTTTTGATATAACTAACATGAGTGTAATTTCCTCAGACTAAAGGCACAATGTTTGTTAATTTCAAATGAGGGAAAAATATTTTTTTCTAAAATTATTATGGCATTGATGCGTCAACCCAAAACTGTCAAGAAAAGTGACAGTGATATTGATAGTGATAACCAAAGGAGTGGTTTATAAGACTTGTGTCTAGCGGTCACAATACCACAACTAAAATGCTTCGCAAAATCCATGATCATGATAATTTTATTTACTTTCAAGGGGAAATAAAAACATTGTTATTGCATAAAAATCGATTTTATGGACTGTGTGTTTGAGTTTATGGTGAAAATTAATTTTTTAAGGTATGAAATTGAATCGATTTTTGCTTTGGAATGCACCTTAATAATTGAAGCAGGCATTACCACTAATAATAAGGCCGAAAAATATGTGCATGATATTGATACCATTTATTACTTAAATTCATTACCCACTCCGGTAGTCCAATAATAAAAACATTTTTCGATCAAATGTATAGCTCACGATATAATAAGAACGTTATTATTGGATATTCCATAAGTATAAAACCGCCATAAAGAAACTTAGGCACGTCTTTTTCCTCAAAAGTACTTTTTAGAGCCTTTTCACGTGACAGCGAAGATAACTTCAATATTTTATTATGCTTCGGGTGGCATTTCATATTTTTCTTCACATAAAGTTAACTACAATGTCTCTTTTGTCCTGGAGTGGAATGGAGTCATGTTCCTTGCGCTGATTGTGATTGTGATTACACTTCACTCGTCCTCGTACGTGTACTCGTTCTCATCATAATATTCAGATTCATCCTAAACTGGAATTACGGTGAAAAGTAAAAGCTGAACTTGCTACCTCGTCAGACATGAGGATGATCATAATGATGCGATCCCGCTTAAATTAGGGTAACAAACTGCAAAGCGATGCGAAAGAACAATGAGTTCTTTTTCTGTACAGAGATGGAAATAGTGGGTTTTGAATGGGCAAAATGAAATCCTCAGTTTCCCCAGAACTGGAATACAAACCCACTTTGTGAATGAATGTCAACAAAATTGTCTTTGTTGATGACTGGGCGTATTAGGATATTCAAGATTTAATTTGTCGACATAAATTCAATAGCTGATTCAAATTTTAAAAGACCCAATCCGTTTCCAATTAATACCCTTGACCCAAGCTTTTTGCCATGTCGGTTTTCCACGTTTCATCATAAGTCATTGGACTACATTCTTCATGTGTTTACTTTTTTCTTCGAATGAGCTTGATTGCTATTTCATTGCGTTCCTGAAGTACTTATTTTTCCGGTTTTCTTACTTCTATTCTATTCTCATACAAATTCTTCAAACCTGAAAATACAATATGATAAACTAAGGTGCGTTTCATAATTAAGTAAAAACCGTATCTGGAAAATACATCTGCCAAGCAGCCCTTTTTAGAAAATGCTTTTTCCAAGCAAATTTTCTAAATGTTACTGGGGGCTAACTTGACGGAAGCGCTTTCTAAATGGAAGGACTTGGGGAAACAATTTCCAAATGGATGAGTTTGCTTGACTTTGCTTTTGTTTTAATAATTATAGAACAAGCCTTATGACAATGCTTAAAGAAAAAATGATTGCGCAAACTTAACAACGTTCTACTAACCAACCTTTTCTTTCTACAAAGAAGCGAAGACTTTGCTCGTGTTCCGTGTTCCTATTTCTTGGTATGCATTCCACTAATGATAGTAATGAAATGACGAATGATGATGATGAACTGTCGTATTTTTCCTTCCACATATGATTCACATCATCAGTAAGCAGCTCACGTCATTGTCATCTTCTTTCATCCTTTTCAATTGTAACAAGTACATTCCGTAGAAATATACATAAATAGTGATGCTGATGCTCCAAGCTCATTATATTTCTCTGGAATTGTAATACAATTGAAATATGTAAGTAATTTCTAATGTAATTGAAATGGAATGAATGAGGAAAAAACGAAATGGAGTGAGATGATGCCATTATGATAATGAGGTAGAGGTCGGAAATATATGAATTGGGAAATTGAAAATACAAATTTTAGCCCTCAGTAAAATAGCCAGACAAAAAATGCTTTCTGGTTTGGAAGTTGGACTCATATAAAAATAAAAATTTATTCAATTTTAATTAATTTTAAAATCTTAAAAGTTTAAGAAGGCTTCCATGCTTGATTGAAAGTATTTGTACCTAATCCAGGAATTTACTAAACTTTTAATTGAAAATATTCCATCGCAAACATAAATATGCCCATTTAAGGTGTTTTGAAAAAGTTCCTTTCGGGTCAAATCGTAAATGAAATGCAGATGGAAAGATTCCGTTAAATTCCATGAACATTTTCCACTTTTGTTTTTAAAACTTTTCCTTTGTCTGAGAATAATGAGAACCCACAAGAATAAAGAAATGTCGTCTTTGAAAAGATGACTCACTTCATTTTCACAAGTGCACGAATGAATAGGTAGGTACAAACTATGTAGGTATTTCTATAGCTGTTGGCTATTCTGCTCTTCATTCTGTATTTGTAAGTTACTTGACTACGTGACTTTGTGACATCCAATCCAAATCCAAATGTCAATAATTATAGACAGCACTTTCCTTACACCAACTTAAAGACAAAAGGTTGGATTTCGAGTTTTCAAATCAATTTTTTGATAATGGATTGAGAATTGAGCAAAAAAAGTGGATTGTGATATTTGTGATTGTGATTAAATTTCTTCTTCCAGGCATACATAAAAGCTCACAACTCACGTTCACATCCTTATCTGTATCACGGATCCCATTATCATCATATTTTGTTTACGAAAAGTGACGCAGGTTTGTTTGTTTGATGATGTGATTACGATAAAGCGACCGATATAGACATTCAATGCAGAGTGAACTCTTCCTATATGAATCCTACTTAATACTTAAAGCGATAGATTGAAATGCGAACTCATTAAACTAAAGCCGGTATGATAATGAAAATTGCGATATGACGAAATAGTATTTTTTGTCTTCTAAACGACTTAATGTAATAGCATCACATTCTTAATTGCTTGCTTGAGTTTGTGTAAAGACACTGCTGTTATGTGGAGAGTTAACTTATAGTTTGTATGTTGGCATGCATGTGACAAACTGACAAACATGACTGAGGTCATCGATCCTCTCTTCTTCTTCTTCATCTACGATTCCACCTACTTAATTTGATATTTTTATCCCAATTCCCATGATTATTATTTTTGTCATTTTTGCAGAGTGTACTCATCGTTAATGGTCTCCTATTTCCCCCGAGATTCACTTCACGAGGACTACGCGTGTGTTCGCCTCTCAGTTTCGGACATTGGGGATGAGGAGGGTAGTCCTTGGCTTCCTGATAGGAAAATAAGGATATTCTCAAATCCAGCGGAAAGCACTCCAAGCTCCAGCTCGAGTCAAGGAGCTTCATCTACTTCGCAACATCATCATCAATTTAGTAGTTTAAGCAACGCATTAGGCAACAGCTTCTCCCATCATCCACGCAACCTCAATTTGAATTTGACGAATAGTGGTATTGGCGACGACGAATATTACTGCGCATATGATCCCGAAGACGGCGTCATGGAACAGTTAAACAAGGACTTTCTCCAGATGAAGGACGACGTGGATAAGGAGAGGCTTATAGTCAACGGGAGGAAAAGGAGAAGCCTTGCCTCCTTAAATGAATCCGAGAGACATATCGCAATTGAGATTGAAACCAAAGAAAGGTCAGCAAAAAAATTTAATTGAAAGACATTTGCATTATAATTAAGTCTGGTTTTTAATTGGAAAAAATAAATTAGTTCAATTCAATTTCCTTCATGTTCCTTTCCAGACAAGAGCGCATCCTACGACGTGCTCGCACCGAAGACCTCAGCTCAATCGAGCGAACAGGCTGTATCTTCCGAAATGGGCAAGACCGTTGGGGACGGGCGGTAGTTGTAGTGGTGGGAAAATGGTTCCGGCCTGACAATGTGGATTTAGACAAGGCATTCTTGTACCTGGTTCGTCTTCTCGATGAAATTAATGGTCCCTATTGCGTCGTCTATTTTCACACTGCCACAGGCGCAGAGAACAGACCAAGCTTGAGGTGGATGCGAGCCGTTTATGATAATATGGAGTATCGCTTCAAGAAGAATTTGAAGTCTTTGCTCATCGTCCATCCGACCATGTGGACCAAAGTAAGTGAAGAAAAAAAAATCGTTTATTGATCCGTTACACTAATATAGAATTTCTTAGGTAAGGTAGTTCGAATATATTTTCCCCATCTTTCTACTTCCTTCCTTCATTTTATGACAATCGACAATCCGTATTTGATCGAACTCATTATTTTTCTCTTTCCTGGACTCTGAACTCTACTCAACTCAAACTGTTCGCGAATGGCATAATACCACATGTCACCTTGAAAGGAGTATGAATAAATTGGCGAAATAATGGAATGCCATACCTTTCCTTTTTTCGTGTTGAGTAAAGCGAAAAAGAAAAGAAGCTCATTTAAAATACAGGCGAAATCTCCCCATAACGGTTAATGTTTTTTTTTGCAATTCCATTAACGAAATCAATTTTGTGAAGAGTATCAAAAAATCTGTTTTAAAGACGTTTTTAAAAATAGAATTTCCGTTGGCGTTTCTATTCGGTTAGCATAATTGTGGCATTTCATTTCACGTTGATATTAAGACGCCGATATAACTGACGTTGACTTGCTTCCAATTCAATGAATTGCCCATGCAAATCCATCCCACCATTTTTCCTTGTCTCCGGCCCAGTCTACCTTTTCAAGTTTCCACCGTATCCGTTTCAAAATGTTTTCTTTTCTCCTTGTCCGTGCCGTGCATCATTTTGCTTTTGGTATCGCTTCACTTTCACTCCTTTTGAATTGAATGCATTTTTAAAGAAGAAAACTTGGGCTTTTAATATATTTTAGTAATACAAAATTCAAGACCCCGTCTTATTTTCAAGTTGTTTTTGTAGAAATAAAAAACAGAGATGGCAAAAACTTAAAAAATCCATCTGGATTGTCCATTAAGAAACTATTTTTTTTTTGTATTTCTCATCCGCCCATTCAAATCATGAAATTCATAATTCAATTCAATTTCAGTATAAGGCTAAAAATCCGTTATTTTTTTTAGTTTGGAGTTTTTCTTATTGTCATTCGTCATTCCTTCTAAAATTAAAGCCCAAACTCCGTTATTGGAATTCCATAAAATCCCTCATTTGTCCTTATTGTCCAACAGTCCAAAGCCCACTCCATTCGCCATCTCTGTTTATATTCCATGAAAATATTTTTAAACTATAAATTATTCACTGGACTGAAACCTTCCAGCTTTGTTTCTTTTTTAAAAAAACGTGAAAATGAAATGGTTTTGTGCTGAATTGGATGTTAAATTGGATTGGTGAGAAAAGTGCATTTTCCACTTTCCTCGAAAAAGGAAAAGAATTGGGTCATTCAGTCAAGCCAAGTCAATCATGTCATTCTCCAATTCTCCATTGAAGTTCCAGTTGGACTGATTTCTAAAAAATGTAATTTTCACTTTTACTTTGAATTGAATTGAATACTACATTCAATTGACAAAAGGCAAGGAGAAGCCACTGACTGACAAACAAAAAAAAACGACACGCCACGTCCGTCCTCGTCGTATCCTACATAGCCATAGTAGTAATAGTCATGAATGGAAGGACAAAGAAAGAGTACAATACAATTGCAATTTCGAGGATTGGCTTTGACGGAGAAAGTCATTTCTGCCTTTTGTTCCCACTTCAAACTCGCAACTCATTGTCACAGTCATAGTTGTAGTCTGAGGTGGTCTCACAAAAGAGAGTCCTAATTCCTAGATTGATACTTCGATTTAGTTAGTCTGAGTGCAGCACAGCGTAACAAGAGTGAAACAGGTGCATTGGGTATAAGTAAATTGAAGTCGATATTTTTGCAAAGTGGTTTGTGTCTCACTAGGGGATCAAATCAAATTCCGTTACACGGGATACCAGTAAAATAAAAAATGAAAGAAATTGACAAATTGCGGAACCTTTTTACCGAACACTAGGATAATTCTACGGAGGGCTCGCTTTATAGCGATTTGGAAGATGAACTGAACTGGATAAGAATTTTTGGATGATTTTATCCTAGAAATTTTATTTGTTCCCTCCTGAATTAAAAAAAATAGTGATACGTAAAAGATGGTGGGAAAAGTATTGAAGCCGAAGAAGAATTGATTACATGACATGAGTTGACTACACTGCAATACAATTACTACAATTCCTGCTTGACAATTCACTCTTTGGCAATAAAAAAACTGGAACTCAACTCGATTTGAATGTACTGGACTGACTGAACAAACAAAAGAATTTAGAGGGAAGCATGCGAACAGGACATTTGTCTAAATTCCCTCCATTTTCTCCCCTGGAGAGCTACTTTGGCTTTTGAAAAGGACCTGTAAACAATGAAGGAATGACGAATGACGATCGGGCACGAAGCAATGTAGACGGAGGGAATTTGCATGTCTCACTTCCATTACCCGTCTTATAAAGAAGCTTCCGATGACGCTTGAGGGAAAATTGTTCTGACTTTGAGTGGAGTGGGGAGGGCATCAAAAAGTATCACATCGCATCACTACTCCATCTCCTTCACTTCCAATAAAGCTGTTAAGCAGCGATAACGACGTAGCTGACAAGAGCTAACAGCGAAAGCTGAAAAGGGTTAACAGCGAAAGAGTTGTCCCCAGAATACTGATTNTCCATTACCCGTCTTACAAAGAAGCTTCCGATGACGCTTGAGGGAAAATTGTTCTGACTTTGAGTGGAGTGGGGAGGGCATCAAAAAGTATCACATCACATCGCATCACTACTCCATCTCCTTCACTTCCAATAACCTTTATCGTTAGTTTTAGTGATTGTGAATTGTGATGGCGATCGTCATCCTGCAGAGGTGGCAAAAGGGAAATAGAAAAATCGGGTTTAAAAAAATCAAGTTGAATTATGAATAAGGTTTTTTTTGCAGTTTTAATTTTTTGCGAATTCTAAATGAATTTTTAATTAACGGTTTAAACCACACCTTTGATTATTTTCCCAAGTCAGATTGAAGTGTTTTTCTATCCCCGCCTCTCTTTTTTTTAGTTTTAACGGACTTGGATAAGTGGGCACAATAAAAACAATAAAAAATATTGCTCAGCTACGTAATAACCTTTATCGTTAGTTTTAGTGATTGTGAATTGTGATGGCGATCGTCATCCTGCAGAGGTGGCAAACGGGAAATAGACAAATCGGGTTTATAAAATAAGTTGAATTATGAATAAGGTCTCTTTTTTATTTTTTTGCCAATTCTAGAGGAATGCTTAATTTAGCCGTTTAAACCAGGCCACATTGATTATTTTTTCAAATCAGATTGAACTGTTTTCCTATCTTTGTCTCTCTTGTTCATTAAGTAGTTTTAACGGACATGGAAAAATGGACAATAAGTAAGTTTAACGGATTTTGTGAGCCCAGTAAAAAATATTGCACGATAAGATCTCTTGGGCTGTTTTAATTCCAAAACCCTGAGATTTTCCCATTTCCCATCTCTGATTGTAATAGTGATGTGATACTTGCATTTCGTGGGAATGAATCGTGGGATTGATTTCCATTTCCCGTTGCGTCGTACATAAGTTTGTAGTCGTAAGTTTGCGTGCAGAAGAGAAAAAAAGTTGTACTAAAACGAGGAAGTTAAGTAAAGTGAGGAGTGACTGTTTTTCGCTGAAGACCAAATGATATTTTTAATGTTTAATCGATACCAATATAAATACTGGTTTCCCACCACCAAACGCTATCTGATATTCCATTCGATTTCCGTTTTACGAGTTGGTAAACTCTGTAACTGCAAACATATTCCCACTTAAAATACTTTTCCGTTTGAAGAAATATAGTTTATGGTGAAACTATGAGATTTCTAATGTTGTTGGGTTGAAATTTGGGGAATAAAATTTGCCCAGAACCACATCACCACCAATTATTCCCTGACCTTACCCTCTCAATTTTTCCATAAATGTCCGAAATGTCTTTCAAAGTAAAAAAAGTGAATAGACGATAAAAATCTTTATCATTTAATATTTTCGTTCTTTCCCATAAAATAATGACTTTCACTCATATTTTTTTGTCTTGTGTGTTTTCAGGTGCTTTGCTGGTGGTTCACAACATTTATGGCTCCTGCAATCAAGCTCAAACTACATAATATCGCTGGTCTTGAAGAGCTCTACCAATCGATCGAGCCTTTCCAGATCCAGGTCCCTGCCTTCATCTCCGAGCACGATATCACCATCAATGGATACGCTGGGGTTGCTTACTCCCACACGCATTCTTCGGCTGCGAGCACTCCCGTCTCTTCATAATATAATGACAAAGTTTTAAAATAGAAATCGTTTGAGATGAGAAAAGTAGTTCAATAATTTAATTTAAAATGCCAAAAAAATCACGATCAGAGATGGCAAATGGGCTTTAGCGAGTCAAGAGAATATTTTAAGAGACTCCGTAATAACGGATTTGGTGGTGGGAAAAATCATAGCAGTTGACCAAAATTAAAATCCGTTGAAAATATTTTTGATGGACAATTTAGATGGGAAGCAAAAATCTGGTTTTAACAAGTTAGATCCACGTCAATAATAACGGATTTGTTGAGAACTTGAGTGCAAAATTAAAATTTCCCTTTTAACGCCAATTCGCTCGTCAAGAAAATCCGTTAGCGAATAGGCAATAACGGTCAATAAACAGTGAAGCTAGGACCAGCGATAACGGATTTGGTGGGAAATGAAGATTAGGTACACGAAGTTAGATCGTCTGTTAAATAAAACCCGCTTGGGTTTTTTGCCATCTCTGTAAAAATTTAAAACCAGCTCACTTCGATTTCACATTCTCCTTCGTAGAACGCGTTCATCACAACAAAGTCAGACATTATCTATAAAAAATATTTTGATAAAAAAATATAGAAGGAATTTTCATCAGTCACTTGAGTAAAGAGATTAAAATACTTAAATCAATTCATAATTCAAGAAAAACAAATCTTTAAATCATGTTCATTTTTAATCTTTAAAAATTTCAATGAATGAATGAATGAATAAATAGGAAAGGAAGTAAAAATGATGATGAAAAAAATAAAAACTCTGTGATTCTAAAAAGGCTTCCATTTCTAAAAAAAAGTCAATTGAATTGAGTTGAATGACATGAATAAAAAATATGTACATCAAATGTGAAAGAATCATTAAATTAATCATTTTTTCAGTGACTTCCTTTCTTTTAGAATTTTTTCCAAAAGTCCGGAAGAAAGACAAAAAATCTTGTGGACTCTGATAAAGATACGATTATGAGGGACTGGGGAGAAATGAACACCGACGTAGCCTTAAAGTAAAAAATTAGAAAAAAATGGGGAGAAGAAGAAGCAAATAAAAATGCAATATTAGCAAAGACGATTCAAAGTTGTTGTTGTTTCACAGGTTCTGATGTAAAGTTTAAAGTTATACTTGAACAGGTTCCAGAATTAGAATTTGTTTGAGAAAAAAAAAATTGTCAAAAAATTTTATTACGTCAATTGGAAGAATTTCTCATGAAGATCTACGAATTGACGGAATATAATTTCAGATGAAGTCTTTTTTCTCAATTTTAATTCTCTTTTAAGCCTAATGCAATTAAACGAAATATTGAAAAGGTTTTGGGGACGGATTGAGTTTAAAAATTACAATTGACAAAAAAAATTGCTTAAAATTATACATTACTTAATTGCAAGTAAATTAAATACATAAAATTGTATTTAATTTTAAACTATTGTATTTTTAAAACTGTTCTGAGAGTATCGAATTTAGAAATCGATGTCGGTAGCAAAAAAAAAGAGTAAAATAGTTGAACTTGTACTGAAACGAAAAAATATATTGTAGTTTCAGTACAAAATCTAAAATTATCATCACTTCACACAACACAACACTGCAAACACAAGGTAGTCTAGTCGTTCACTAAATATTAAGGATTCTCTATAAATACTTTAGTGTTAAGTCGATTTGTCCATTGTCCGTCTTAATAAATTTTTGTTCAAGACGACACAGCAAAATGGCAATGAATGAGCGTAAAAAGGACTTTTAAAAACATGACATGACATTAAACCATGTTCAATGTTTTTTTTAAATTGCACTTAAACACGTTTACGTTAACTAAATATTGCACTACTCCAGATATTAACGGCACGGTACATAACAAACTTATCTAGAAAGAGAAGAAAAGTAGAAAAAATAAAAATTTTAAAAGAATAAACTTACTACTCCAGATATTAACGGCACGGTACATAACAAACTTATCTAGAAAGAGAAGAAAAGTAGAAAAAATAAAAATTTTAAGAGAATAAACTGGGAAAAAAGAGTTTTATGATGTTGAATAACTAGAGTTTGTTGATTGATGTTGGTTAACTAACCGTTAAAAGTGCTAAACGATTTAACAGAAAAAAATAACAATTTATTGGTGCTATGAGCGTGCAATTGATAAGTACGTAATTTATAAAAAACGGAAATCTGTGTATTGAACTGCTCGTGTTTTTGTGAGAATTGGTATTGAATTGAATTAAGTTAACCTTAGCCCATTTCAAAGTTGGAAACTTGAATGATCCAATTTGCGAATAGGTAGTTATTTTTTGTAAAAGGACAAGATGAGTGAGATAAAATCAGAAAAAAAATTGTAGATAATCTGGATAGAATTTCCTTTGATTGCATAGATGTGTTAACGCATCTAATGCCTTAGACTTGCATTCATTCTTAATTGTGTTAACTGAGGATCAGCGAATTTAATCGTAAAAAAATAAGTAATTTAAGTTATGACATTACTTAAAATATATTTGAAGTTCAGGATAATTACGGATTCCTTTAATTAATAAAAATTTGAAATATTTGTTGCACTCTTAAATAAAGTGGATAATTTACCATTACCATTCTGACTTTTCTGCTTTTGTAATTAATAAATTACTTATTTTAGAGGGATTAATTTAAAAAATTAATAAGAATTTATAAAAGTCTAATCTTTTTTTTTGTAATTTTAATTTTCCTAGATGGATTGTGTGTAATAAAAATGAAATGTAAATGGTGTTAATCATCTCCAACTATGATTATGATTATGACTATTATTCTGTAAGAAAGTGGATTATGTATTGTAATTGTAAAATGGAGTTGTTCAGCAATGAAAAGCGAGCAGTGATGAAATAAAAAAATGATTGAGAATTAAAAAGTAAAAAATAATTGCGGTTCATGTAAAAATCAATTTGACATTGAATTGCCATTTCATTTAGAAGTTAAGTGGGATCAGGAAAATTATTTGACTTTAAAATTTCAAATGCATAATTTTATACGAATTTATTCGAAATCTTCAAAAATATTTTTGGCTTATTAAATATAAACTATCAATTGTTTTTAATTCACTGAATCAGCTATCACGAAAATATTTTTTTTTGGGTTTGATTTAAATTAGCACAGTTTTGCTGGCATTGGTGTTCCCTCCAGAGCTGCGATTATATTCTTTGCTGTGGTCACCGCCATGTCAGTTCTTGCTTTGTAGGTTGCACTTCCAATATGGGGAACCACAACTAAATTTAAAAATTTATCATCGAATGATTACCATCTTAAGCTTAATTAAGGATAATCTTGAATTGAAACTATTAAACTTACCCGCATTCTTTAACTTCGTTAAAGAAAACGCCCTCTCATTAAAAATCTCCTTAGTCTCTGGCGTCAATGCGCAAGTGACTATGATAAAGTCTGATTCTTTGCAGAGAGTATCGAAATTCACAAACTCGGCTCCATCAACATCATCCTTCTTTGACCTGCCTGAGTAGAGGAATCTAGCTACGTCGAAAGCTTTCAGGCGCTTCATCACTGCTTGTCCGATACGACCCATTCCATAAATTCCGACAGTTGAGTCAGTCAACTCCATTCCACAGAGGTATTCTGGCCCCCAAGCAGATTTGGCCCAGCCACCACTGTCAAAGAAAAATTATTTGAGAATTTTTGTCTAAAAAAATTGGTCCAATTTTTATAATTAGACTCACTTGAGCAATTCCTCCCTCGCCTCAAACATCCTCCTGGAAGCTGCCAAAAGACAGAGCACCGTCGTCTCCGCCGTTGCATTAGTCAGAACGTTAGGCGTATATCCAACTTGGATGCATCTCGCCTTGACTTCATTCATGTCAATGTGGTCGTGACCTACAGACATTGTCCCAATCACCTTTAAATTGGAGCCCGCTGCATCCAAAAGTTCCTTATCAATTCGATCTGTGATTAAGCAGAAGAGACCATCGCTTCCAGGGACATTTTTCAGGAGGAAGTCCCTCGGGACTGGTTTCGGCTCGTTCCATACTGTCAACTGGAACCTGATATGATGATGAAATATTCATTTCATGACCGTTAACGATCGAGTTCAATAACGATTTTCTCTTTAAAAATTGATCTTACTTTTCCTCAAGCAGCTTCATTGCCGCTTTAGGTATGTCAGACCGAGTGACAAAAACCTTTGGTTTTGAAGTAGATCCTGAACTCATGTTTCTTCCAAAAATTGTTAATACTCTAGACTTACTATAATTTGCACTACTAGAAAAAAATTGGTATTTTATTGGCGAAGCACAAACTGAAGTTAGAAAAACACTACAGGATCGAAACATTTAAGCAATGTTTGATTGGTATTGCGAAAATTAACCGGTCCGGTTCGTGCGATTTTATCTTGATGATGATGATATCTTTGACAACATTTGAATATAGTTGCGAATAATTGCAAAAAAATCCTACTCCTAGTCAATTTTCTGATTGTATATCACGTTTGCAGACTATATAATTATATAAGTACAGGTACATGAAGCATAACCCTTTTTAGCTTCAACAAAATATCTCGCGTGTATATTTCAACAGATAAGCCTGTGCAATAATCCAAGAATGACAAGAATCAAATTAATATTATGTTCCATGTCTTGCCAAAGACGATAAAAAACACGTTGGTAAATTGTGACTCGACCACATGGTCTACTACCATCGACTAGCCTTCTCCATACATTTCATGTTCATGTTATAATTGCAATATGAGCTATAAGAGCTCATGCAATATAATGGAATGGAATATCTGTGAACCTCGTAAGGAAGCCGTGCATTACGACGATTTACGGTGATGCCGGCTTCCCTGTTGAGCAGGCTTATTTTGGCTATTTCATATTCATGTTATAATTGCAATATGAGCCATAAGAGCTCACGAAATATAATGGAATGGAATATCTGTGAATCTGTGAGCCTCGTAAGGAAGCCGTGCATTACGACGATTTACGGTGATGCCGGCTTCCCTGTTGAGCAGGCTTATTTGGCTGTCTGGACTGGACAAAAATTCTATTTTTATTCATTTTTCCATCTTTATTATTTTTCCAGGCTTTCATTTAAGGATAAAGCCATGGACAATTTTCTCTAGAAAAGGAAACCCAAGATTCCAAAAAGCAAATGGTTTGTAAGTTCATGACCGAGTCCAAAAATAGAAAAGAACTTGAACCTGGCATTGAAATAAATATGTGGTCTTAACATTTGGGGGCAAACTGAAAATATTCCTGAGAAATGATAGCTTAAGTTTTTTGGTTAAATTCAAGTTTAGATTAAAACCACATTTAATTGACAATTGAACATGGCTTTAAGTAAAATATGGATTTATTCAAGGGATTAAACGAAGACGGAGTGCTCACTACTCATCATTTTCACTTTTAATTCGTCAGCCTACACACAATACAAATCCTTTCATAATAACAACGAGTAAAAACTGACTTAAGATTATCCGATGGCATTTTTAAAAGTTTAAACAAACCCAAAAGCGAAAAACTTTTACTTCCAGAGAGATTTCCTTATTACAACACAATAACAAGTCCCATATACTTCTTGCATAACATAGGTACTGTCAGGAAATGGCAATTTTTCTCATGAGTTAACCCGAAGCACTTAAATCCATTCCCGGAGAAATGTCAGTCATGCAAATTCATAGAAATGATCTTCGTTTCTCCATTAATTTTCTGCTTTCAAAGATTATGTATACCAATGGTTGAAAAAAAAACTTTTAAAAAGGAGTAGAACGTAGGTGGTAACTTCTTTTCTCAGAAAACAAACTGAATCAGTATGAATTAAATGAACATTCTTGAAGGGAGCAGATGAAGAAGGAATAAAAACACGTGAATTAGAATTGTATATTTGGAAGTGAATAAAATCCCTATAATTTGGATAATGGATGCCATTTTCATCAAAACTATTTATATGAACATAAAGTAGATTAACTAAAAACAATCATGAATATACATAGCTGAAGTCCAGTGGAAAAATATAGTTTCTGGATAATGATCGCGAGAGTGAATGTCTGTTCGGGAACAACCTCTTTCATAAAACTAACAACCAACTGAAAATGTGGAACCTCACCGTCACCTGCAACTACGCCTACTCAACAAACCCTTCCCATCAATAATAATTTTAAATCTTACGAGTTACGAACCTTGATTCAAATCATACGCTATAAAAAGCACAAAAGATTTTTTCAAAATTTATTTGCCACTACCCTATCTAAAGTATTCAAAATCGGACATCAAAGACGAAACAGTTTTTTTTACATATTTCAATAATTTCAAAACTCATGAACATATTTAGCAAACCGAAAGTATAATACAAATTCTATATAAACAATAACAAATTGGTTCTACAAGAAGACAAATTGTGTAGTAAATTTGACATTTAAAAAACTTGAATTCAAGATCAAGGGACTTATTTAACTTTACAATTACGCAATCAATTATATTTAGGGAAATCATTTAACAATATTCACAGTGAAAAAATTCCTTCTGAAGGATTTTTAGTAGTAAGTCAAAAAATTGATTTTAAGTCCATTTTTGTTCCTGACTAATCTTAAAAAACCTGGAGATTCTGGAGAAGACACCTAAATTGGCGAATGCAACATGAATTCCCGCGTTACAGATAATTCTGGTAGGGCCCATATATCTTCTAATTCAGGTGGCAGTGTAGCTGGTTGGTTCCAATTCCAATCATCAAAATTTAAATTGTTGTCCACCATCGTCCAACTTGTTGGGGATTGATGGGGAGGAGTACTAAGT
>JAHZMX010002281.1:0-17760 GCA_027743895.1 Seira musarum | reverse complement strand
TCTTCAACTAAAAGCCAAAGTGGTAATGTACTTCACTTGTAGAGTAGTATTTATTTAACTTTATAAAAGGAGAATAGCGACTATCTAAACATCTCGCGGTTTTTTATCTACCGCTCTTTTTTTACAAAACTTCATGTTTTCAAATATATTTCCCTCAATAAATGTATGGCTCCAGCAGATTCAACCTTGGAAAAAATAGAGACGAAAGAAAATAAACTAAAAAAGTCCTCTTGGCAAAGCACAGTACACTATAAGCTCACGATCAGTATCTTCTTTTCAAGATCTTGTGAAAGTATGCATGGCCTAGTATTTAAGGAAATACTTTCGTCTCTTTATAGAAGCACCGTTTCACCATTTTCTAGAGAAATGCATCTCTATCAAAGAAGAAAGCAAGAGATTGTTGTGACAGTCGATCTGTTGGATTTTCACTTTCTTAACAGCATGTGTGCTTTCCCTTTTATCTAAATCCTATTTTAAGAAGATCGAGGCTACATAGCTTTCCTTCATACTTCATTAATTAAGTTGGTACAAGGTGAAAAGGATTGACTCATCGTTAACATTTTTCTTTGATTCTTTTGATTTCTCCAGCAATTTCCTAATACATTTAGTGCAAAAGTGTTGATACACGCATGAGCGTAGTAATAGAAAAAACGTGATAAACAAGAAAAAAGATCATACGTTCCTTAGTTTTATATTATTATGTGATAAGAAATAAAAAAAAGTTCGCTCCTTCGGTCTTCTTACCTATCAACAGCAACGGAGAGCAAATGGAGGATGCTTGCGGAACAGCAGAGTACATCCAAGGATGTCCATATCTCACACACGATTGCTCCAAATAGCCATTCTCCTTTGATCTGCATTTTCGTTCCACGAGTTTCCAATGTAATGTTGCAACCATATTGGGGTTTCCAAGCGTGTTTTTCATGTTTTTAGATTATCCAAATTCATATTTACAATATGGCGAAACCAGATTTTTTTGGAAGACCGTATCCCAAATGATTATAGATTTTTTTAAGAAGAAAAAAGTCCCATTGTTTGTTGTTCAATATTAGTTTATATTTTCGGTTTTGTTTGTGTCCCAGGGTCCAATTGGATGTGAATGGGAAGCGCCCATGATCCGATGGATAGTTTTTTCAGTGTTTTAGAGACATGCCATGGCAGGAGATTGTAGACCCATCGTCGTTATCGTCGTTATGGTCCACGAAGACAGAGTAATGTCGTCCGTTTGAAAGAACAAAAGAGGAAACAATGTCAGGCCAGATGTGTTCAGGAGAGTGCCCATCATCCAGTACAGAAGAGTGAGTCGACAGGAGCACAGTACCGAGAAAAAAACATCAAAAAAGAGAAAAGAGTCACAAGATTGATCACTCTGAACTGTTTTCACCGGATAAAAAAATGACGCTGCTACTGCATACATACTCTGCGTTCATTATTGTTTCCTCTCTTTTCAAAATTTTCCCCTTCGCTGCTCATTTTTGTGCTCGGGACAACAATTTTTCATAATGATACACCAACAAAGTTTAGTAGGCTCACATGAAAAATTCTCTTTTCAAATGACTTCTTACGAAAATACTCGTGTACGTTTTGAAAGCCTTTTTCTCCTCTTTTCCACAAGCGATATGAACATTTCTGTATCCGATAATCAACCATATCATTTTTAAAAACATTATTATAGTAGCTACTTTTAAAAGTATATATACACGCGTCACATTAGACGAGGCTTTTACAATGACGGCAATATATAATAATAACAACTTTTATAATCCATAAGAATGAAAATTCTCCATTTTCCATATACATAAGTACTCACATTCATATCACAAAAGCATACTCGATCCAAATGGTTATTGATATGGGACATTGTGAATCTTTACTACTTTCTCCTTTTAATGGATTTAGCCCGGAGATAAGAGCATTCCAAAGGGGTTATTGTGAGCAATAAGTTTGCCATTTCAGACCCCAATCGCAAGAAATATGCATAATGCAAGAGTAGACCAGCAGTTTCTTCTTTCCCTATCAAAACAGATCATTTTTTAGGAACCATCTCGTGGAGAAATGCCATTCTATTATGCACTGCTAATGCTCATGCACTGTCTACCACATAACGCGTTGAACAGACTTGAGTAAATGAAATGAGCTATTATTGGAAGCACCGCAGAGACCACTTAGCGCTAAGATGTATTATCTTTCTTCTTATTCTCGCTTTGGTTTGGTTTTCCGATTGCCAAACAAAAAAATGTGCATTTTTTTGGCGATGGGGTGCATTTTTTTTACCCTTCTTTACTAATGTAATGAAGTTAACTAAAAAGTATATAAATCTTTTAAAAAGGCCTACCTATTTACTATATAAAAATAGGATCTTTCAAATGAATACTTAAGTATCATGACGAATGACAATCGTGCTATCTGGAATATTCATGATTTTTACATAAAATAAATATTATGAATGATTTGTGTAAGTACGATATGAGAAATAGGTAAATGAATTTTTGTATGGTTCGCTCAGCATACTACTTATGTCCATGATGATGATCTTAATGAGCTGAGTGACTATGTGACTGACTGCTGAGGATATAATCATTTACCACAGAACCAAGTTCCCAAGGCCAAATACACATTACCGCAGTCACTTTTTCTCCAACATGGAGTGAGCGCAGAGGAAGAGGATCACAACATGCACACAGACTTTGCATATTTTTTGCTCCTCGTGTGTTTGCGGTTATCGCAAGTAGGCAAAATGTGAAAACAGTGTTTTCACAACTCACTCCTTCATCTCATTACTCGCCAACTTTATATAATGAAATCATGGAAGGCTCGCTCATCACCCGGAAATGGCATTAAAGTGCACACTGGAAAACTTGTTTATGTCGCTCACAACCCTAAAAGGGAAGAAAGGTTTGTGGCAAAAGACGAAGTCAGATAGATGATGTAAAATGAAATGGAAGAAATGGGAAGTGAAACAGATCCTGTGTGCTGTTCCGAAGAGAAAAATACATTGACTATGGTACATATTTTCCATTTGAGCGAAAAGAACTTGTTCAATGAACAAACGTGAACGTATTTTTTAACGTATTTTGTGGATAGAAAAATATTACGAACTACGTAAAAGTTATCTTTCGCTCTCTGAAATATTTGGCTTTGTGCTCATCCACTCATCAAGAGTAATTTTTCATGCTGTTTCATGCCATCATTAGATGTTTCTACAGTAGGTCTAACACGAATCTACCGTGTATTTTCTCCCTTGATGCATTGCACAAAAGTGTCCATTTTACCACATGAAGCAATGCTATCTATAGTGCTTCATCTTATGTGGATACAAAAGAACCAAATGCTACTTTCCTGATGCCGTCGAGGGTCGCAGTAACGGAGTGGCAAATAAAGGAGAAAGGAAAATGAGATGATAGTAAGGGTAAAAAATTGGAGGGAAATAAATGGGAAAACACAAGAATGCTTCATTGAGTCAATATATTATTTCAGTGAAATACTACCACTACAACTAGCCTTCCCATCATTCCGCCTTGTTGGAGGAAGTGCTTTCTTCTTTCTAGCTTTTAGACTACAATGAGTTGTGAGGGAGAAAGGGGGCTCTTTGTATAAGCCCCAAGATTATAGAGAAACGCCACTTCAAACAATATCCACAAGTGGACCATTCACTGAGGGACTCATTCATTCGTTCTTACAAACGTCTATCTCTTTCTCCGTTTCTCCTCTCATTTATGATATGTACTCGAAGCATTTCATTGCGGTTACGTGTGTTCCTAATCGTATGAGATGAGGAGGGGTGAAACATAAGAGGGAAGCTAGGCAAAAGCAATAGATATAGTTTTCAAGAAATAACAATGGGAAAGAGTATGCAGCCGCTTTGCAATTATTACTTTCTCTTCTGCAAGTTATTATTACAATCGCGTTTTACCATTCAGTCTTCCTTCTCGCTCACTTACTTGTCATCATTATCTCCAACTGATTATAGTCGCATGATCACAGGAATTCATCCGTAATAAATANCGCTTTGCAATTATTACTTTCTCTTCTGCAAGTTATTATTACAATCGCGTTTTACCATTCAGTCTTCCTTCTCGCTCACTTACTTGTCATCATTATCTCCAACTGATTATAGTCGCATGATCACAGGAATTCATCCGTAATAAATATCAGAGAAATTAGAGCAAACAAAATGGGGGAAAGTACGGAAATAATCATTATTACATACGCTTTGTATGATTAGTAACATAATTTTAAATGAAAATTGTGTAATGATCCACAAAGTTTTTCTTTTGAAAATCCATTGACAGCACAAGCACTGACCAGTAAAAGCATAAGCCTCGACGTTCAGAACAATTTGAGGCACATTTATGATTCTCCTAGAAACCATCAGTTGCAGAGTAACATGATTCATCCACTATAATTTTCTTTATTGTTTCAGCCTTCGAAGAGGATGCAGACGGCACCACTAAGGAAGGTAAAGCAAAGGAAAAGGTCGCAATTTTAACGTCAGCATTGCTTTCTGGGAAAATTGATTTGATAAGCCCAATTTATAAGCCATTTTTATTGATGAATGGAGAAGGGCAACGAGTGCATTCTATTCCATACCACTAATAAAAAGAGAAAATAAATAGAGAGCTTTTTAGAACTTCCGCCCCTTTGATAGTTGAATTTCTCAGTGTTAAAAGTGGGATCGTCAGCGAGAAAGCATAATCCTCAGAGAAAACACGAGTGAAGCGCATCGAAGTGTAGAAAGATTCAATGATTTTCCCATGTTGTATGATGAAAAGCAATGCTGATTACAGGAAGAAAAAAAATGAAATGGCTAAAAGGGGATATGATTCATCTCATTGATGATATCAATATAGTTCTCAAAAATATTTGATCAAGTACAAGGAAAAGAATGTAATGTGTGTACCATATTGCAAGAGAACAATGAAATGAATGGAATTAATATATATATAGCATAGTATAATATTTTTAAAAACATAACAAAGTAAAGTAAGTAGCTTTCAATATGAAAAAAGAAGTTATAATAAAATATACGATTGTTTTTTCTTCCTTGTCCTGTCTTCTCTTCCTCTCTTCCCAGCTTGGCATTGATGAAGTGAGTTAAGTTGATGATATTTTTTCAACTCTCGAGAAAGCAAAAATACAGATGGGAGGTTTAGTGCAAAACATATATATTCTGTGGTTGATGCTATTAAGAGTTGTATTTATTTACTGGAGGCTAAGGATAGCAGTAGTTTCAAAGAGAGAAAGAGATTACTGTATGAAATGCAATAAGCCCAAGACATTTATTCTTTATTTCCATTATACTTTTTGTTTTCCTTTGACATAGTCAGATTATTGATAATGGGGTTTTCCTATCAAAAGAGACTGTGGGTGAGGAAGAAAGATTTGGAACGTCTTTTTATGTGCCTACCTACCAACAACGAAATGTGGAGCTATCAGCAAAGCATTTTCCAGTTTTATGTGAAATTCATTATTGTATTCTGTGGTTATATATTAATAAGGAAAGTAAAATAATCCTTTTCCATGGAAGTCTCTCAATGCATAAAATTCGCAAAGGAGATGGATCATGAAAAACTAAGCATCTTTAGGTTCCATTTTAATACCCCTGCTGCACACACAGAAGTGCGATCCCAAATGTCCTGTACACTCAACGTAACGGAAAAGAGGAAAGAAAAATAGAAAGTGCACAAAGTTTTTTTTATATGATTTTGATGGGAGAAAAAGAATGGAAATAATGCTGTTCGGAAGAAGTAAAAAATAAGCCGAGTTTGCTTATTATTGCCGCATCTTCCTCCCCTATAATCTTTTCGAAATGTGGAGCTATCAGCAAAGCATTTTCCAGTTTTATGTGAAATTCATTATTGTATTCTGTGGTTATATATTAATAAGGAAAGTAAAATAATCCTTTCCCATGGAAGTCTCTCAATGCATAAAATTCGCAAAGGAGATGGATGATGAAAAACTAAGCATCTTTAGGTTCCATTTTAATACCCCTGATACACACACAGTAGTGCGATCCCAAATTTCCTGTACACTCAACGTAACGGAAAAGAGGAAAGAAAAATAGAAAGTGCACAAAGTTTTTTTATATGATTTTGATGGGAGAAAAAGAATGGAAATAATGCTGTTCGGAAGAAGTAAAAAATAAGCCGAGTTTGCTTATTATTGCCGCATCTTCCTCCCCTATAATCTTTTCCTCTTTTGGCTCACTTTCAGTCAGTCATTCAGTCACTTTTTTCGCATTACATCTCCACAGAAAACTTGTTCTTCCTCAAAGCTCTTTTCACAATAAAAAATTTTTCTCAAAGATTTCTCCCTGTTGTGTTCCTTTTAGATAAAGAGAAGATGGATTAGCACGGTAAGTAGGGTACCTTTTTCTATTAGAACTAAAGTGCCTAGTTATTTTATTTCTCAACAGAATTATCTGTTTCCAACCTCAGGGAATCTGATGATTGTGTGGGCTTCTTAGCATTTTGTGTCGAAACAGAATCAATTTCAATTTTGCCCACCGAGGTTGGATAAAATGGAGTTATTGATGCTTGTATTTTTCCTGGAAATAATTTTTTTTATAATACACATATTTCAGTTGGAAAATTTAAGACGCAGCAAAATTTTTATTATTTTCATTTATTTACACTTCTTCGACGTAACTTCTAAATTCATTAATATACGACTGGAATCGATTTGGATGACGCAGATGCGGCATCTGAAAAATCTTGGAGCTACGAATATTACCTAACCAAACCTAGCTAATAATATGAAAGTGTTGTAGTGAAAGAAAGAGCCTTGTATCAGCGGCCAAACCTAAGTTCACTTCATATATTATTAAGTGAAAGGATAAGGAAGCCGACACTGAGACGCGACGTTTGCCTAAGTTATTAGGGAAACGGTAGGAAGGAAAGAAGAAGTCAGTGGTAAAATAGAAACAGGGATACAAACGCGTAGTAACTCAGAGGGAAAATTTTGTAAAAGAACTTTCTTTACCAACAACGCGTATCGTATAGTAGAAAAATTTGGAAGAAGGAAGAATAAAAAATAGAAAAGATGAAAGATATGTTTATCACAATTCCTGTTGAAGCAGATAGGTAGTCGGAAAGTAAAATGCCTAAAACCGAATGAAATATGGTGATAGTCAGCTTTGAGGACTCAACACCCCGAAAAACATTTTGGATTCAGGACTGCTCCACTTCACAAGAGCAATGATTTTCTGATTCCAGTCAAGCTCCTTATGTAAAAGAAGAGATTTTTTGGAAGTGAATGATTCGCAACGAATTGTGTTTGATTTGGAATGAGATGAGTTTTAGAAAAAAACAACTCGTCGTTGTTTTTTTTTCCCAAAAGTCTGGGACAAGATAAGCGGAAATTGCTCAAGGACTTAGGCATACATGTATTCAACATTTGATTCTGATAAATGAGTAAAGTTGTTCTACCAATACCCGATTGTTGCTGCTTTAAAAAAGGAAGGCATGTTAAAAACCGAGGGCGGTGTGATAGCATTGAAAACACGATGAAGTAATGCTCGTCCTACAAATACAATAATGCACTCGAGAAAAACGTGATGGCAAAGCTAAACTACAAAGGACACGAAACCAGTAAATTATATTCTTTAGAACCAAAATACAAAAAAATGTAGGCGCAAACTTATTGCATATTGTATTAGCTGACTTTTTGCACCATTTTAGGCAGTACGTACAACACATCACACAATATTGCCAGACATGTAAAATAAAGTAGAATGATTTAATGGAAATAGAGAACATTCTCCGACTTTCTGTCTGTCTGCCTGTCTTCACCTCACTTTTACGTTTTCCGGAACTCTCTACAAGGAACCATTTTAATGCAATCATTATGGTCTCCAAAGACTTCCCCTTACTGATTCCATTATATCACGTATGGGAATTATAAATAATAACGAGTGTAATAATGCAGTATACATAACATAATGTTTGTACAGAGGTTTGAAATACCGAAATATTAATATTGTGGTTTTCTCCTGTAAGCAAAATTGAAACAAATTAATAGAAGGCAGTAGCAATTTGGGTAAAAAGTTTGAGAAAGTCCATTTTAATTTTAATCAATCTTTTCTAGGTCAATAGCAGTAGCATTAAGTAAAAGGGTTGTATGGTTTAATCCTAATGAGAATGAATCATAAAAAATTAGAATTATTCTTCTAATTAAATAAGTAATTCACGTGGATCTAATTTTCATAACCAATAAAAGTACTTTCTCTTCATAACATTACAAGTGTTTCGCATGCTAAAAAAATAGATCATGCCATAAATCTTTGACCTTTGAAAATGGGAGGAAAATATTCAGAAAAGTTACTTTATTATTCTCACATCTTTTCAGTGCCTGACTCCCATTCTACAGGTATGTCAGAAGTATCAGAAAAGCTGAATGGAACATTATCGTTAAAACTGTTGTTTTGTTAGATTTACAGCTTCTACTTGGGCAATATTCTAGGTTGGAGGACGCAAGCACCGCATACTCGAGGAGAAAAGATCAATTAGAAGATTCTAAAGCGAATGAATAAAGCTTCATTCAAAGTAAGTAGTTTGATTCCAGTCATTTTTATGACCTTAACTGGATAGCACGTACGCTTCATCTTGTTTAAATTATTAAACTTAATCTCTTCCACAAAATCCTATGAAGACTAACACCAGTCAAAGATGGGGATACTGGATTTGAAAGATAAACTATTACTATTACTTATAATGATAGACTTCAGACGGGCTGGTTGGCTGGAACTTCGCATGTTTATTTACAGACAAGGCAGACTCCACTCAAGTCATTCACTTTCCAAAGTAAGTAAAAAATCTTTGGAAAGTACACTTATTTTGCTTCAGATGTAGCGAGGAAAATCACCTCTGAGACCTTTTGGCTTCATTCATGGCCCAGAAGAGGCAAAAAGTGGCATCGTGGAAACTAGAGACATGATTTCTTCCATGTATGAAGTTGAACTTGTTCCCGTACAAGAGGAAATCTCTATGCCCACACAATTTCACTTTGGCAAGTCACGAATCACCGCCGCGATACATCGTTTTTTTCTTCAAACATACCGAAATTCCAATGTATGCCTACATCTCGCCCTCGTGCAGGACGCACTTTTCTTTTCTTTTTTCAATCTAACAATCCCCCTGATTCTGAGTACGGGCTTCTTGTTCTCAACCCGATCAGATGAAAGGAAAAAGTATGGGGTAACAGAAAGTGTACGCATTTGATATACGAAAACATAAGTTTTACGCGCGTCTCTTCTTTCTTTCTCGTTGTTCGCAAATATGAAATGGATGGATGAATGGAAGGATGGTGGCAGTGGTTGAAGTACAAGCAATTCTTCTGAAGCAGGCACGTAAAATGCAGTAGCAAAAATATTAAGGATGACAGGAGGAGTAGCAGTTGAAAAAGTAGGAATGACTGCAAAACTAGAAGAATTGGTGTTGTTTTAGCATCGTTACATCTATCTTATCCTCTCAAAAAGTAGGCCCAACTTTGCTTAATAGACAACAAACCCTTCAACTAGCATTACTTTTGAACATCCATTACAGTCATTTTTTTCCACACTGTCTTCAAGACAGACAGAGAAAATACATCTTGAAAACTCAATTTCCGTTTCCTAACTAGAACAATGAAACTAAATATTATTTATATAAGCGACAAAAAATTGCCTTCTCTGTGATGAAAAGTACAAAGTTACGTTAGGATAATAGGTTTAGACGTTTCAAAGATTATAAGTTACATCAGAAACCGCTTTCACGGATTGGAGAAAACGTAGGGACGCAAAGTGATAGTAAAACATTGTGTCTAGCTTTGAGAAAAAAGTGTACACGAAAACATTAAAAGAACATAAACGTAAGTCGTAACACCATCAGTTTACACGATAACCATCGTGAACTGTGTGCCATAAAAATGGAGGTTACCTTTTTCATACATCAAAAACGAAAGTCTTTCAAAAATGGTAAAACACACACACACGTTTTCTTTATTTTTAGCGAGACAAGCTGGAAAGTAGTTTTCCTTCCTGGTGGTGTTTCCCATGATGAAGAGACTCTGTTCTGTCACTAAACGCAAGAAATGTACAATACATTTACGTTAGTTAGTTTCTCCTCCTATTTTGTTTCAAGGAACATGTATCATACACTGCATGACTACAGGCTTGGAGGTTCTATTGTCAAAATAAAATTGCATAAGATGGTCCGAGCAGAGAAAGAGTGGGGGAAACAGAACATATAAAAAGAAGAGAACAAGTGGCACAAGTTGTTCCGCCTCTACTATTTTCTCTACTAAACGTCTTTCGTTTTTACGTTGTCATTGAACATATGGATCGAGAGAAGAATAAGCTAAGTCGTAAAAAGGTTGGCTAGTTGGAACACTAACTTTTTCTAGTTTTTAAGAAAATTTTCTTCAAAAAAGGGAGAAGGGATGGGAGCAAAAGAAAGACGGGGAATGGTAAGGCGAACAAACTTTCATCATATATTACAAAGAGAAGGTTTGGAAGCAAGGCAAGGTTTTCACGCACGTCTGACAACCCCTCAAACTGAGTGAACTCACTTTTGTAATTACTACTTTCATTTTATAGCATAAACTATACTAAAGATGTATTTGTAAAGAAGGTTAATATCTTTTTTACAACATAGCTTGAGATACTTTTTCTTACCAACAGTTTAGAATATGGTTTTAATTTAATAACTTATTTATATGTTTCACAGCCTTTCTGGGATAAAAGACAAGAAATTATTATGTTTGATGTTGAACATCGCCTCAGCTGTTGCAAAAAAAGTGAGCAACTTTTTTTACATGCTCATCATCACGTCGTAGTGCCTTTTTAGTAGTAAGAGAGAAAGAGTGAAAGCAGCAAGGATGAAGAGTGTGGGGATTGTGGATGGGTAAGCTTTGAGGAGCCGTCTGTCAGGGCAAGCGTGAAAATCCGATGGAGACGTGGAAATGATAATGATGAGTAAGGGGAAAAAAGCTAGGAAGATTTTTTTCTTGTAGAGTTTCCACTCTTTCATTTTTTCAACTTTCTTCAAGCATTTATTAGCTAGAAAGAAAACTCCAAATTTTGTGTAAGTTTTTTTGGCTAGGATAGGCTGTTAAAATTGTGCTTGTGAATTGAACCGTGGAAGACATATGCTCGTGTTAGTATAGCGTTTCTTCATGTAATTTTTTTCACACCAATTAGATATTGTTGGAAGAGTGATAAATGACAATTTATTTTTGTACTGCTTTTCAGAAGAAATAGCACAAAATAGAGTGGCTTACAGACTGTGACATCCTAATCGCATAAACTTGGAAAATTTAGCAAAGTCATGCTTTGTTATGCTAGCAATTGGGTTGGACATAAATCTGGTTTTGCAAATAGAATAAGTAAAAATCTCATTCGTTACTAATGAAATTCATGGATCATCTTCAGCGAAAATAAAATTATAAAAAACTCTAACCCTCAGGCATCGCTAATTATTTTTATTAGCGGCACGATATAATAAAAAAAATAGGGGTAATTTGAGGACGAATCAAAACTTTTAGGTAGCTTTTTTGTTTGTTTCTTATGAAATTAGCAAGACGATTGAAGAAAACTTGAAAAAATTTCCTACAAAGATCCTCGCTATCATGATTAAATTATCAAGTTTCCTTTTCTTCTTACTCTCATTTTACACACGGAGTTTTTTTATTGGTCTAGCAAAAACTCTGCTGATTCAATGGTGTAGACTAGAAGGATGGACGCACGTCAAAGTAAAGCGAAAGTGACGAGGATAAAAACAATAACTCCGTAGAATTCTTTTTGAATTCATTCCTTCATTCATTGAAAAGTAGGAGCATAAACTATTTAAACGAAAATGAAAGACAGCTCAACAATAATTCATTCATGTTTTTATAAAGAGTTTATTTAGCACCTTTGTTCTACTCACGGAATTCTTTTGGATGTCAGATGAAGGAATCCCAAAAATCTTTTCTTTCTATTGTTGATAACTTTAGTTTACTCTGACGACTGTTCCATACTTCTTTCTTTAGTCCAGAACTACAGATGTGTTTTTCTGCTCATAGTAGATCTCGTTCTGGAAGATGAAAGCTAAGAAAGTTTACATTGAGATGAAATCATGACACTTTCTTCCTCAAGACAACTCTATTTATTTTACGCATGTTCAGCGGAGATCACTTTTTTTGCGTAAAGAGAAAAGAACTAGATTCAACATTGCACAAACTTTGGTAAGCTCGTCTTTTGGGAAAGATAAAAGAAGGAATGTCCTGACTTTTATTCAAAATATGAAGATTCCGTCAAATCTCCTCTCTATGCTTATTATAGTTGCACCCTTTACATCTGTATAATTTTAAATATATGTAGCCGTAGCGTATCCTTTCTCTTTTTCGTTATATTTAATCCGCCTTTTTTCTTGGTGTAACTGCCAAGTAATCTAATTGAAAGATTCTTGGCTCGTCTACGGTACTACGAGGTTAGGCAGTTTTGCGGAAAGAGAAAGGTGAGTTTGGTAAAGGTGGAGAAATGTAATCGAACTACTGAAAGCACTTACGAAATACATTTTTGCAATTTTTATTACTCCTCAGCCTACGTACCAACATTTTTACTGCCGCTTTCTTCTAAACTCATTCAGCATTATTTCTTTTTTCAGCAAGCTCTAGCCTACGAACAAACACAGCAATAATGCAACCTTTTTTATTTTATTTTATCACACCTGTTTATTTTATTTTTATTGGGGAAAAGTATGTACACAACAACCTTCATTTCAACAATGGGACTCGGAAAAAGTAAAAGAGAGTAAAAAGTTTTCTCACCTCGTAAATAGCACCTAAAGTAGACCGGTGATTTTAGGACTATTCATTACACGTAGAGACGCACTGCTCCAGTGTTGCGGGCAAGCAATGATATTCACCGTTGGTTCAATTGTCTTTAAGATCTTTTTTGTTTTGTCTACTCATTTTAATGGTAGCCAACGGCCAACAAAAAGCTTGCGCCGATCACTGGGACAACGAGTCTTGATGAGTAATGAATAGTCTAAAATCACCTAAAGGCATCACCAAACAAGCCACCATAAGATCTGCAACTGTAAGAAAGCTCATATTAGACACATATTAGACACAACAAATTGAATTTTTGGCACTCAGTTAAGTTTAAGTTTTTCCATATGATCCTATGATTATAGCAAGAGTGCCTTGCATTCTTGCATAGATAACAAAAATTCAAATCATTCGTTTGTCAAGTCATTGTAAGTTTGGAGTTTGTGTATTTTTAGTCCAGTGTAGAGTCCCAACAGAAGGATTTTGGCTACTGTTGGGACACGTATTAAATATGCTTCCAACCGGATTGCTTTCCTTTTTGCTTACCGCTTCCAGGTCCACACTACTAAAACTAATTATCCCAGGGTTGCACGGGTAGAGAAACTTGTGCCAGTAACTCTCAAGACAACTCACTAAAATGAACTGAATATACAAACGGACAGTTTCAACATCCTCGGTATAGTGGCTGGTAATTACATTACCCAAGGAAAATCGACTATAAACAATAACATAACTTCATGAATGACAATTTAATAATAATTCAAATGCAACAATAGGGATACGTTCAATTACTACAAAATTGGTATTTTTAAAATTCTTAATTAGAGACAATTCTTAATTACCCAAGTGTTGTAAGAAAAAATTTGTGGGTACCAAGAAATAACGGGGTTTGACAGATAATAATCGGTGTTATCTACCTTATATAATTGCCCTATTCTGTCCGTCTGTCTCCAAAAATACAGTGGCCAGACTGAATTGGAGGCTTATGCAGATTTATAGTTGGATGTTTTAAATCTGTTAAGGAGTGAAGCCGGTTTATGCAGTCTGGATTTATTTTGCAAAGAACCCAAATTTCGCATGGAAATTTGAAAGGACGTTAAAGAAGTTTGAAATTGAGTTATGCTCAAATTAGTTTTATCGTGGTTGTTTAAGTTTTAGGAGGTTTGTGACATAATTCTATATCGGCAGTAGCAAACAAGGCAGTTCTAAATTTTTGTGAACAGCAATCTTGAATTCCTTGTAATTGCCAGCATATATCTTACTGTAAACACTGTTTTGGGAATCATTTAGGCAAGCAATGCTAGGGTAAAATTTGAAAAAGGGGGTTGCGGAGCAACCGGGGCAGCACTAGTGTACTAATATGTACTTCAAAATGTCTGCATAACTGGCACTCTTTCTAAGCAATCTGTGCAAATAATAAACTTCATCGTTTGGAGAACAGCACATGTAAACCGCCGACACCCTGAACTGAACATCGGCTTTTAGATTGTGGTCTTGGTGGCTCGCAATTATTGCATCGGCCCATTCTTGGCAATGCATAACTATTTTTGGGTTGAGGAGGCATAGGAATATCAAATCTAGTGCTCTTGGCAAACCTTTTTATGGCGTTGGTTCGATTTCATTCGACTTTGAACTATTCCAATCTCACAACTACATATTTGCAAACTTGGTTCGACTTCATTCATTTTTCAATTATTCTAATTGCTTGACTATATAATTGCCCAATCGGTTCGAGTTTATTCAATTTTAAATTATTCAGTTTTCAGAACTACGTATTTGTCAAATTGGTTTGGTATGATTCGAATTTGAGTTACTCAAATTGGACAACTTACTATTTGCCAAATTGGTTTGATGTCATTCGATTTTAATTTTTCAGTTTTCAGATTTATATATTTGCCAAATTGGTATGGTAGAACTCAATTTTGAATTATTCAAATTTCACATATACATCTTTGCCAAAATCGTTCGATTGCATTTGATTTTAAATTTTTCTGTTTTTAGAGCTATTTATTTGCCAAATTGGTTCATTCACTCCAGTTCATTAAATCTTGACACGATGAATACACAGAGATGAATACTATGAGATTTTACCAATCATCATCAAGCCATTTTCAAATAGCTGATTTGCCAGAGTATTGCTGGAAAAGAAATTGTCACAAGTTACGGTTTGCCACGAGTGATAATATCGTTAGACTAGATCAGTTGTGACTCTTTGTCCCTGCCTCATTTCCCGTTGTTGCTGTGCGCCTTCATACCATTAAAGAATAAGGATAAATGACGATGCTTAATCAACACACGTCCAGTTTTAGTCCGTATTTGCCAGGTTTGCATGACATGTGGAAACGAAACGGAGCTAGTCCTTTAAACTTGGTCAAAGTTTCGTCCAACGTTAGATAATTCCCGGGATAATACAATTTTGGAAATCATGTGGTGACGACATTCATTAGCTCTGATACAGCTCTTGCTCGCGGTAGAATAGCAACTCGCCTTTTTTCGACAGGATCGTCGAATCTGAGTGCGCGCATTATAGTTTTGAACCTATCCCTTCCCATAACCGCGTGACAAAATGGATTGATGTTTAACGGATCTGTTGTCCAAACGCGAGACAATGGAGTCTTGTAAATCGTATTGGTATAATACGGATGAAGGCTATTAGATCATGTCTGGTTACTGCTTTCCACATCTTTGGAACTACATTTTCCCGTGAATTGTATTCCCGATACACGTATTTGCCGTACATATTAGTGTACCAATTGAAGTCGCATTGTACTTGTATTACGTTTTTTACTGAAAAATGTACTTTGCATCTCAGAATCAAATTCAATACTTCATCGGTGACAAAAATTGAAAACATTGCAACATTGACGCGTTTTGAGGAACTAGATCTTTGGCATCAATAGGTAAATCTACACCAAATGGTCGCCAGGTATGCTCTGAAGGAATAGTTGACCATTCAGTTTGACAGGAGGGTCATGATTCATCTGAACAACGCACTTTCACGCCAGCTTTTCCTTGCACTCCGCCTCTAACACGCATTCCATCTCTTACTCGGCCCTGTCCTCTGCCTCCACGCCTAGTCCTCACTCCACCTATAACTCGCACTCCTCCTCTGAACCTTACAACACCTCTATCCTTGGTCTAGGTCTATCTCTAATTTTGTTGATTTCTTCTGCGTTGTCATCATCTTCTGAATCTGACAACGGAAAAGGAACCACTTTATCGGGATAATGTGGAAGGAATATTTCAATCCTCCATGTCATCGTCAAAATCGCTATCTGCTTCCAGAAGTAGTAAAAAATAATCACACGGATCGCTTATGAAAACATCAGTTTTATTTTTCATTAAAGTCAAGTCAAAAATTTGATATTTATAAGCTCGCGCAGTCGGGCATATAACTAGTTACTTTGTGAAGGAGTCGGGCTTTATCGGACCGGCGAGCCAAGGTTTTCTCTCGCGCAACCCTCTATAGTGACTCAGCTAACTGCTCCAAAAAAATATTAAATTCTTACAATAATATTAACAGGTAACCTAAATTTTAACGTAATAATTCCATTTCTAACAGTTACTTTAAAAACGTTGATAATTAAAGGTTGTTACAATAAGTTAAATTTTGCTCTTATTTTACGTTTCCAATCAATTAGGCTTACTGCATTTAGACAGCTAGGAGCATTAGAAGTAAAACGTGTCGTTAGTTATTACGTTAGAATATCTCTTCATTACTATTAAGCGTATTCAAGACAATGCTCTTTGAATTTCAGTTTAAAGGCGCAGTTATATGCAAATATTGTTGCGCCCTTGAGTGCCTCAAATCCGGTTTCAAATACTTAATGCTATATATCTGATGTGTTAGAAACTTACCAGCCAAACTGACCACTAAATAATTTGCCTGAAACAAACAAATTTGTGTTGTTTAAATGAAATTTAAGTTACTAATTTAAAGACCTTTTTATACTACCGCTATTGCCTTTGGCATATATAGTATTAGTAACTAAAATCACTAGATTTTCGAGTGTTTTTTCCAAATTTTAACTCCACCCGCACTAACAATAGTCGATGTTTGATAGTTGATAATTATAAACACGAAAAACAGGCTACTTTGTTGTTCACATCGCTAAAAATTTTTTTTGAAAAAATGGAAAAAAATTATAAACACGAAATTTTACTCTCTTTTGATGAAGCTAACACAAAACGTATGGTGACATTTGAAAAATTTTTAACCGTGACCCTGCCGCTAATATTAGGCCTAATATTTTTTAAAAAAATTGGTGATGTTGTCAGTAAGCAAGAAACCTGTTCCAAATTTAAAGTCAATCGGTCAACTCTTTCAAAAATTATCATCTGCGCGGACAGAAGGAAAGACTGTCACATCATTCTCAATTCCAGCTTTGCAAGCTCAGCTACAAATAATGTGTCTTACAAGACATTCATTAGCTTCCATATATACTAAGAATAATCAAATATAATTTAAAATGAATAATGAATAAAAATTAATTTCATAACTCGCATAAAACAGTGGATTTTTATATTTTTCGACCAAATCCGTCCTTTAAATAAATTAATTTTTATTTGAAACTTTGTGAACGTTTGGCTTTTTTATCGGTTTCAATGACTTGTTCAGGGAAAGCCTTTCGAAAATCTAATCATTTTGGTTACTTACTATAACTAAAGTTGTCAGGAAGCTGTTGCTTTAAATATATTTTTCTTACCACATTCCTTAGGTTCTTTTCGATGAAAACTGCCACGATCACAAATACGTTTCCTGAAAAATAAACAATGAAAAGGATTAATTTTTTTGTTGATACTTATTTTTATTCTTCCTTTCCCTTTTAGTATTATAGTGATAATGCAAGAAAGAGAATGTGAGGAGAATAGTTGGCAGGATGTGGACAGAAATGTTACGATTTAATGTCGTCATTATTTCTCAAAATATTTGGCAAAGATGACATTTTTATTTCGTTTTTACGTGTCCAT
>JAHZMX010002280.1:0-19540 GCA_027743895.1 Seira musarum | reverse complement strand
GATTATATTTGAACAGAAAACTAAAATGTGAGCAGAAGAAGGGGAGAAGGGAAAATTCATAATTAGTTTGTATTAAAAAAGCTTTATGATTTCATATTATCCGTCCTGTCCGTCTGTCCATAAAAGCATACTTTTCAAAATATGATTCTTAAAGCACGCAAGTATATTTATCTACGACTGCATAAGGCTGACCAAACTGGACAGTCAGTACTGAAAAATCATGTTACTATAATAAAATACTCAAGAAATATATATTAAGCATATCGTGGGATGGTTTATTATAGCAGTTTTGATGAATTTCATGGAGACTCAAAATAAGGAACCGCTCGCAGTCAGCAAATAATGCACTAAAGCAATCTTATGCAAAGACAAATCTGAAAGTACACTCACAAAATTAAAGTACATTGTAGAAAAGTCTAAAATGTTAACATCTGTAAAGCATGCAGTACGACTGACATTTTGGTTCGGTTATCAAAAAAGGCCCTCATTTCTTTATGCATTTGGGTTGGATGAACGCAAAAGCAGAAAAAACAACAAGTACCCAAGAGCTGTTATGTGAGGTACATAAAAGATAACTGAGATCCTGTGATGTGAATAACACACACACACAAAGTTTAAGGTATTTGTCTCATGAAAAAAGCTTCATGAGCAAAAGAATTCTCATCTCCTTTTTTTCTCATACCCTCAAATGCTATTCCAGTTGAATTACTTACTGCCTCGAATCCTTAATAACAATAACATAACATAATAAGTGAAATATAACGTCTGTGAATGGATACCTCATCATGTTCAAATCATCATCATTTCTCTACTGCTTAACTATGCCCGTGTGAATGCATGGACAGAGTCTAGTTAAAGTGAAGACAACTTTTTTCAGATTTTTTGGTACGCTCACATTCTGTACCGCGACTACAACAAGTCAGTGAAGGAATCATGAAGTATGATTGCTGCAGTTGTGAAGGCATTCAGAACCTGCAGCCAATAGACTTTTCCCAGGGAAAAAAAGTCTTTTCAGTCTAGTGTGAATGCACTACAGTGCCTCTCGCACTAACGCTTTAATATCAAACGCTCGTACATTTTTATATTAATTACACTATAGTGAGTATAACAGTGGCTAACCCTTGTCTTATTTGGAGTCGTTCTTTATATTTCGAGAGACTCATTTTATTCAGTGGCCTTGTCCTCATATGTGGGTAATAGAGAAACGGGAAACGCCAACTACCCCCAATATAATTTAATATTCTACAGGTAATAACATAACATAATAGTACATGCTCACCCTAATTGTTACGATTTTAAGTGCACCATTTCCTACATTACGTTACAAAGAAAAGTTTTAAATTTTTTTGGCGGATGGTCAAAGGATTGAAATTGTTCCAGGCAAAATATTTTATCACTCCATAAAGAAAAATTTAATTTGCGTGATGCGTGATTCTTTACAATTTTTCATTATACATCTCATTTTGTCATTCCCACACTAGATGCGATAGTACAGTTTTGCTCATGCTGTGACCATTAAGTAAGTAAGTGAAATAGTTGCAACAAAAATATCTGTCTTGAGAAAAAAAAGCGTAAAAAGAGGAAGTGTGTGATCTTGTCAAAGTTTTCCATTGTTCCATGCTGAAATATGTTTATATCTAAACGGTTCAGATAGGCATTTCGCTAATATTTTTTTGCAACTCAATAAATTACAACTGTCGTTTTTTGTTAAAGGAAAAGTTGCAATTGTCTTACTTTGAAATAGTTAATGTGTTCATAGGGATTTACATATTTCTCCGATTTAATGTGGTTTTGTCGTGTTTAGCATGTTTTTAGCATGTGTAGCACAAAAGTGACTTGTTGAAATAGTGTTGAATGAGAAGTGTAACGAAATGAGTGAAAATTATCGCGTGATTGATTTATGTGGATGGTTTTATTTGTTTTCTTTGCAGAAATTCGGGCGATATATTTTAATATTGGGATAATTTTTGTGAGACTTTAAAATAAAGGAGCCACCATGTTTGATGTGTTCGGCTCAGTAAAGTCTTTACTGAAGCTAGATAGCGTCTGTATCGACAATAATGTATTTCGTATGCATTATAAGGCCACCGTAGTTATACTGGTGGCGTTTTCATTGCTCGTGACCTCTCGCCAGTATATTGGAGGTAAGTAAAGTATTTCAAATCAAACACGTTAAGTAAAGTGAACTTTTTTTTTAGCCATATATTNACTGGTGGCGTTTTCATTGCTCGTGACCTCTCGCCAGTATATTGGAGGTAAGTAAAGTATTTCAAATCAAACACGTTAAGTAAAGTGAACTTTTTTTAGCCATATATTCAAAGCACCCGGTTTATTTGAGCGAAACTTGTCAAATCATTTTTTTCCTCCAACAATTACTTACTTAAATTACTTATACATATAACGTCGATGGTGCATACAATTAGGTCCTAAGTATGTGCATACTGCATACACAAGAACTGTGCTCATTGATTTCTAAAAACAAATTGAATATATGACAGTAGTCAGCAACAACGACAATATTTAATCTGAAACTCATTTTTACGGCACAGTTTCGTATGGTAAACCAATATCTGTTCCGCTCTATAAACGCAGTTTTGTCGGTACTTTTTCTTGGTGTTCCCGATTTTTGAGTTTTCATGAATTTTAGCGATTAAAAATAAATTTTGAAAAAGACGCACAAAAGAAGAGAAAAGAAAAATGAACAAGCCGTACAATTTATTATCCTTTCATCATTTACATTTGTGAAATTCGTCATTATATGAATGCAATACGTTATTATGCTAATTGTCGATGTTAATTGATGCATTTTTTTTGTTTGGGTACCCGGAAAATTGCGTGCGTTAGACCCTATTGACTGCATTGGTATGGACGTACTTTTATTCATTAATTGAATTTATTAAATTTAAAAGGTTTAGTAGTGCATATAGCCTTTTTATCTATTATATAGTCGACTCATCAATTTGGCGGAGACATCATGGACACATATTGTTGGATTCATTCAACGTATACGCTTCCCGAGAAATTGGATGGAAAAATCGGTAAGTCCTTTTTCTTTGCTTGTACAAGCTTTTGTCTTTGTTGCGCATCATGTAAGCAAGATAGGAAACGAAGACAAGGAAAAGACATTTGATACAGAGGAAGTAACATGAAGAAACAATAGACGCAAGATTCTGATTCGAATTGGTCATTTATTGTCATATACAGCTTGCTTTATTGCATTGCATTAAGATATGATGTTTTCAAAATAAATTTTCATTCATGATATTGACAAAAACATCTACATTCGGGACTTCCCTGGCTTTTCTTTCGATCATTTTGTTAGGAGTTGAAGTTCCCCATCCCGGCGTGTCAACGTTGGTCGCTCAATCTGACCAGGTCAAATACCACAAGTACTACCAGTGGGTGTGCTTTGTCCTCTTTTTCCAAGCCATGCTTTTTTACATTCCACGATATTTGTGGAAAACGTGGGAGGGTGGCCGTATGAAAATGCTCGTGATGGATCTGAACTGCCCTATCGTCGATGAAGATAATAAGTGCGGTCGCAAGAAACTCATTTTAGACTATTTCATTTCCAACATCAAAAACCACAACTTTTACGCGTTCCGATTCTTCTTTTGCGAATTCCTTAATTTTGTAAATGTCGTCGGCCAAATTTTCTTCATGGACATGTTTTTGGGTAAGCCAATAAACATTTTTACATTTCTTCTTACTTTCTTCTGTTCAACAAAACAAAGGCCGATTTCTTATTTTCTTTGAGCTCACGCATCCTATTACGCAATTTTTTATTGCAACTGTAAATTATTCTTTTAGTGCTTTTCTCAACTTATTGTATCGACATTGCACTAGAGTTTTTATTTGCTTTTTTCACAGGCTACGAATTCACCACTTATGGTAGCGAAGTTCTCGCCATGTCAGAGCAGGATCCACTGACCCGTATTGATCCAATGGCCAAAGTTTTCCCAAAGGTGCGTATTATAATCATTTTCAGCAGCATCTGTGCTAATATTACGCATTGCATATAATTATAGTGTTGCATAATATAAATGTGCATTTACATAATTAATGTTCATAAATAATTGCACTTCAGGTAACAAAATGCACATTCAACAAATACGGTCCTGGTGGTAACATCGTTCCATACGATGGTCTCTGTGTTCTCCCACTTAATATCGTGAACTAATTCACCACTTATGGTAGCGAAGTTCTCGCCATGTCAGAGCAGGATCCACTGACCCGTATTGATCCAATGGCCAAAGTTTTCCCAAAGGTGCGTATTATTATCCTTTTCAGCAGCATCTGTGCTAATATTATGCATTGCTTATAATTATAGTGTTGCATAATAAAAATGTGCATTTACATGATGTTCATAACTAATTGCACTTCACATATATTCATTTCATAAATATCATTTATCAAATGACAGTAGTCAATCTTAAAAATGACACAACTCTCATAAAATGTTTGGAAAGAGGTTCATACTCTCCAAATCATTTCTATTACTTCCAAAACGATAGTGTAAAAAGTTTTTCTCTATAGCATAGTCTCCGATCTTACAATTAGTTCATCACCTTTTCGTGAAAGGTTTAAAATGTTTTGTTTTTAGGGTACAAAGAAGTGTAGACCAAACAAATGTCTGTTGCAAAAAAAATGTAAACAAAAAAAATCATAAAAGTACCGTAGTAGATGGCTTTGTTGTTTTTTTAAATTAGGTTTTAGCTATCACAACTTCTGCATTTATTAGATATATGTGGGCTAGTTAAACGGTTGATTAAAAGTTGCAAATGCAACTCCTACTATGGATCACTGACTTCATCCATGTAAAAAAAGACTTTAATGCATTCGCTTGAATTACATATACTCATACTTTCATTACGTATCATGAAAGTGTGGGCAATGTGCATCATTTAATTATCTCTTTCTTTCTCCGTAAGAACTGACTCAAGCACAGTTTTGTCATTCCAGTTAGATCATTCCTTTCCTGTTTTTCTGTTCTCTTCTTTTTTGCCATAAAACATTAAAATCGTGTAGTTTTGTAAGGCCTATATTTTATTTATAGTGGGCATTCCTTAAATGTGGAATTGAAAGTAATTAGGAATCACACGTTGAATTATCTTCTTGCATCTTATATTAGAATGCATCATCAACGTAATACATACCAAACTGGAGATTAAATTTTTTTGGGGGGAACATCACAAACTTTTCATTACCATCGATTGTCTGATGTAAGTAACTGCTTAAAAACCCATGAATGTTATATTAAGCATTTCTTATCAATTTCTCGTAGAGCGTTCTTGGGTATGAAGTTTGTGTGTTTTGAATGAGAATGATGCACCAGCAAAGCATGTAAAATGTTTCAAATACTGTCTTTCTTAAACTACAAGTGTTCGGCTCGATCCATCATGACTTTTTATAAAAGAGATGCACTCTCTATAAATACATCTATTCTTCTAACAATATACATTAGATAGCGTAATAGGAAAATGTTATTTATACAAATAATTTTAAAAGTGCGCCGAAGTATATACATTAGCGCTAGTTAAGTGTCATGTTTTTAGTTATATTGTTGGATATTACGAAAATTGAACGGTATAAATTACTTTTGAAAGTATATACTACGTATGCAATAATTATTGAGACAGAATAAAATACTTCAACCCATGTATGTATATTATTATTTCTGTTTAAAAAAAAAAGTCAAGTAAATAAAGGAGCGTTTTTTTTTGTTTTTCATGATGACAATATATTTTGCTTTGATTCCGAAAATTGTTGTTATTACAGCTATTATCGTTGTCCATACTTGGAAGGATGATCAGAGGTGGTTATGAAAGCATTTACAATGCATTTTCTTTTCAAACGATCATAAAAACATTTTTCTTGGGCAGCAGCAGCGTAGCATTTGGCTACATCACATCTAATATTTTTTATTGCATTCATGTCTGGCTTTGGCCTATGACTCGCTGAAACTTGGCAGGAATTGCTGATCGGATCATCATCTCATGGCGAAAGGAAAAGGTGAGTACAAGGAATGAAAAGTGCATGTATGTTTGATGTGATGTGATTCCACTGACTGACTCCTTACCGAACAGGATAAAGAATTCAGGGGAGTCAAATAAAAAATGTTTGTTCTCAGACTAGCGAAAAGCATGCAGCAATGAGTTTTGATATTGGTAACAAGTTCATTATTTAATGTTCTTGATTTAAGAAAACGTGCAAAAACAGAGAAGGGTGTAAATATTTTATGGGGTTTAACGAGTGATACCTCTTGCAAAGTCATAATATTTTTTGCCTCCTTAAAGCTACTTTGATTTAGGCTTCACTATTGAAGAAGGTATAGGTTTGATGGAAATTTCATGCAAAGTTTGCAAAGCAGTTTTCAAAATGAAGGGTAATTTTTAGCCAAATGATTTTGCTCTTGTCATGAATTCAAGAGCGGCGTGGTATGATATGAACCTAAACGTGGATGGTGGTTGCAGACAGGTGCATGCATGTCGTTAGCTAATAATAATTCCTAGTACTTGTCATTCATGCATCAGTTGGTATAATAGGTGAAGAGCTTTTTAATGTGTACTTTTTCATATCATACATATTGACGAGTTTTTAGCAGCAACCAGGCCAGTCTCTGCATTTTTTAAAAATATGAACAGTAATAGATGGAAATATGTATTCAAGCTGAATAAAAACATTTTCTTTTGGGACCATAAAATTTGTTCAAGGTGTAAAGTGAATCTTGCTTCAGGGGATTTTGTTCATATGACGAGATTTGTCTTGTATTCTTAGATGCAATGCAGCACAGCTTTTTAGGTGAAAGATGCATTTCAAGTATTCAGGGTGAATTGTATGCAGTTGAGTTTCGTTAACGTCGCAGTTACTCCTCCCTTGCCATAAAAAAAGCACGTTTGTCGCGGGTTTTTAAATTCTGAATAAAGTGATGAGACAATGAAGGGAAAACGTAATTTGAAGAAGAACAGAATTAGAATTGATTTCATTGCACTTTGAATCAAAGAATATCTCTAAAAAATGTGAATGAGAACAAGAAACGTAAACGGTGACGTTGAAAAGAAACAAGAGATTATAAAGTTGTATGTATTTCAAAAAAGGATTTATATTTAGAAAAGGTGTCGCTCTCCTCAAATGGCGGATGTATAGATTTGGATTGGTAGACTAAAATGAGAGACGGAAAGCACAATGATTTTTTGTGGTTTTTTTATACCTATTTTTTGTGAAAGTTGAGGGATGAAAGACCGAAGCATAAAACGTACTTGCTAGCTCGTGCAGCACACTATGAGTGAGTATCCGCGAAAATGCAATTTACTTTAAAATATTTCAGGTGCATGTCCATATGGACAGTGGATTCAAAGTTTAAACGTGAGAGGTGGGGAGGACTAGTTTTAATTAATATCCTAAAGAAATTAGAACTTTATACTCTGTACCAGTAAGCGCAAGAAAAAAGGAGATAGTTTAAACATTAGGTAGAATCTATGCAAATAAGCCAAGAAATTTTAGAATAAGTAAAAACGAAAAAAAAGACGAGAAAACCTGTTTTAAAAAGTATAATGCTTAACTCTAAGGCATAAAATGGGCGATAAAAGAAAGAAAAGGTGTACGTATTATACGAGTATATATGAGCACAGGGATATGCGAAGTGATTTTACATCCTTTTCTTGCATGAGAAAAAAAGTTTACAATTCCATTGCGATATTTTTTCCATGTTGAACATATTGTTAATTCTCCCCATTATTCCTTGTGGAAGGGAAAAAGAAAACAAATGAGAATATAATGAAAAGTATTAAATGATTTGCTCCTCATCTCGAAAGAATAATGTATAATAAGACGTAGCAATAAGGCGTCATGTATCCGTCCCCGGCTATTGTTTTCCTTGTAAAAATAATATCCAATTTACTAAATAAAAATAAAATTAGAATATGAGTGTTTCGCAGAAAAAAGCATGTAAGATTTGTATTTCTTCCCTCAAGGCATAATTGCATTGCTGCAAACTGCAAGACATTCTCATATACTCTGCTTATTTTTTATTGTTACCCCTTACGTGAATGCTGACCTGTTTGAACTGGGAAGACCGCATCATAAAGCGACTTTACACTGTATTTATAAATAAAAATGCATTTTTATTCAGTATCTGAATAAAAATTGAGACTGAAAAGAAAACAGCTTGTTTATTGCGAGTGTCAATCAAATATGGGGAGATAATGTAGACAGGAAAAGGTACAGTTAAAACATGAGACGTGTATAAAGTAGGCCTTGCTTGAAGGTTCTGATGACAATTACAATAGTGCAAGGAGAGTTATGCGCTGTTCGTTTTTACAACTTTCATGAATTTCTGCATCACACAAAATTTCTACTTACTTAACAGTCCAAGATATTTCCTTAGTCTTTTAACCAGTCAAGACGATAATAAACATGAATAATATTTTTTCCTACCGCTGTTTTGCAGATTTTTTAAAAGTATTAATAACTTGGGGGAGCCACCTGCGAACTTTCAAGTGTTGTCATTAAATTAATTACGATAATTGCTCACATTAGGCCTATTACCACCTTAAATAATAATGAGTGAGAGGGAGAGCCAAAGCAATTACAAGATTTGTCCAATCATCCCGCATTCAAAGCAATCCATTAAGCACGCACCCACACTATTTATTGCTCTCGTAATCATGTCCGTCACCAGACGAAATAAAAGAAATCCCTTCAGCCTTGAGAATGCCATTGAGCCATTTAGGATGATGAACATAAAGATGAAAAAGTACAGTAAAATGTGCAAATAAACCAGAAAATATGTTGTACGCCAGAAATCGCACGAAAAGGAAAACAACACGTACTCACTCTCTCCAAACCATACAGGTTCATTTATTAAAATCTCAAGCTGTTACTTGACTCGTATGAGAAGAAATATCTTTTTTAAAAAGTTTAAAACCAATAATCCAGCCATTTAGCTACCACTTTACGATCATCAAGCCCAAAGAGTGTCTTTCCGTCATCGTTGTAAATCATACAGAAAAGCCGCTCCTGAGCATGTAAATCTGGCAAGTATCTTTGCAAAAAAAGATCACTAGTCAGTAAACGAGTAATTTTTCTTGAGCTCGTAATCCACCTTATTTTGCTCAATTAAACGCATTTACAACCATCAGTTTAAAACCAATCATGCGTTCCTTGGACCCTCATTTTCTTCAAGATATGAATAGGCCAATTTAAAATGGCACTGATGTGGTGAGTATATATTGAATTTTTCTTGCGTAACTCTTTACTCGCATTTTTCGCAGTTCCGCAGGAGCAAAAGAGTAAAAAAAATTATTGAGATTTTATTCCATGCCAAAGCATGACCACCCGTTTAATGTGAAAACCTCATCATCATCCTCAACCATTCACCATCAATCATAATAAAATCTACTTCTATATAGCATCCTTGACAAACAATAAAAGACTAGTAACAATCAAGCTGACATGCCATTTACACTAACTTGCAAAATAGTCGAATGAATGAATGGGATTGGTATCGTGGTGTGCCCCTGCGCGTGCTTCTTCGTTCATTTTTTTTATTTTAGCAATGTAAGCCAGATAAATCATGAGGGTAAGTATGTAAAAGGCTTGCTTGATTAGCCCAAAACCCAATGCTCTTCTTCCTCAAATATTATTTTCATTTTAAAAAGTCACCATTTTTTGCTTGTAAACATGCGTCAGCAATTCGACCATAAAATTCCGTTAAATTGTGTAGTAGTAGTGGTAGACAGAGACATTATGATTATTGTAAAAGTGCTGATGTATTGTTGTACATTGAAACTTACTGTTTCGCCAGTGGCAAGCAGAAACTCTAGGAAAAGAACGGTATAAAAAAATAATAGGAAAGCTACACAACAAAACAGTCTTTTCACTTACAAAGCTACCCCAACCCATCTCAGTGTTAAATGTAAAAGTAAGTAGATATTGCTGTAACTGATGAAACAATGGGCAATGTGCCTATATTTCAATTGTGATTTTGCTACGATTCATCAAACCATGCAAAAGCTTGCTTTTATAGACAGAACAGACAATGATGATGATGATGACACATAAGTCTGCGTAACTTCAGGGAAAAGTAAATTTCATAACTGTAAAGCATAACATGTATTTTGTTGCCAATTTTATATCATTTTTTTGTTGTTGCAGAATGCATGTCATGTCACTTCACGGTCTAGGCCTTGACAAGTTCATGCGTAATGTGTAGAGTAGAAAACTAGGACCAATTCCATGTACATATTTAATGATGAACTGGAAACATTGCAAAAATGACCTTGTGATGAAACTGACGTGACCGATATTTTTTATACACTTGAACAATTTCAACCATACATGTATACTATAAATACCATTTTTTTTCATCAGAGAGACACGATTTTATTGAAAGCTCAATGTAGAGACCAAGGCGAGCATTAAATCATAATATCTGGCTTAGTTTTGAATCTATCGATTATCAGTCTGCTAATCCAAATTACGTGAATTTCAAGCATATGATTATCATTTCAATGAAGCATTTTGAGACTTTCGTATCGTGTGGCCGTTCACTATTTAGTCCGGTATTTATAAATTCTTTTATTTACCAACTTTTTACCGGTTGTTTAATGTAAGTTTGATGAATTAAATGACAATCAAAATTTACAGAGTCAAGTTGTTTGGTAATAGGTAAATAATAATGCTTGTCCGGAAAAAAACATGTATTTTGGAGAGATGCTCAATGAAACTCAACTTCGCCCATTGCAAAGTGCAAATTTGCATTCTTGGGCTGTTTTCATTTGCAACATCAAATAACAAATATAAATATTGTTCCAATGCCTCCGGTTAAACATGACTGTCAATAAACATTTTTTTACACATTTACCTCCATAGTTCAAAGTACTAGTTCGATTTTCACACCTGCAACCACCTGCATCTCCAACATCAAAATAAACGGTTTGTACCTGACGTAAACCAGGTCGTATTTCCTTTGCTCCAATTTATGGAGCATCATAAGTACAAATCATGTTTAAATGCATTGAACGTGATTTTTTAAAAATAAAGAGCATTTGTGACAAATCACAAAGGCATAATAATATGCAATGATGCAACGTGCCCCAGCACTAATTCGTTCATGAAAGTGCATTGTTATGCGCATGTAAATCTTTGAGAAAGTGATTAGCACAGAAAATCAAAGTAGTTTGTTCCACTTAATTTTCTTTATTAAGATTTGTATGTGTACCAAAAATATGTAGTTGAAATATAATTAGCCTTTGTACCACCCACCATCATGGAATGATGATTACAAGAAAAGGCTATAAAATAAATCATGAAATGGATATAAAAAATACATAAAATATTGAACACAGACCCACGTTCAGCAAGCCTCCTCCAAAACATTATTTTGCAGATTTTTTTATAGTAGTTCAACATAAACAAGGGAAGATTATGCTTAGATAAGCAAAGTTGTTATTGGACAAATGGATTACTCAAAGGGGACTTTCTTGCAGCCGTTGAAATGTTTTTGCTCCAAATAAGATCAGGGTATCAAGTCAATCTGTATTAAGGGAAGGATGAGGAGCGGAACACTCTTCAACTACGTGATATGTGACAGGAATGCTTACGTGTTCATTCCAAGTTGTCACGTTCACTCAGCCAAATTGTTATGATAAAAATTGACCATTACGCTTTGTTTGCATATTTTTGTCTCAGACATCTTCAAATTTTCATAGATCAAACTGCAATGGTTCCGAACCATCAATAAGTATCAATAATAATGATAATGTTTATTTAAAAATTCCATTTCAGTCTGTTCGAGGTTGCAATCACCTAATCACAATAGAATTTAGGTAATTAGGTTACAGCGTGTCCATATTCATGTTCCAATTAGGTAATCAATGCATTCAATGCAATTTTTATGATCTGATGGAAGCAATCGATTGCAAGTGCAATTCCAAATAAGTAATTTTTTCATAGACATGTTTGATCAAAAAACATTTTATTGTATGTATTATCTATGCTTTTTGACAATGACTCCATGCACTTTTAATGTATAAAAAACAATTTGATATGATAATCTGTGCAGATAATGGGGGAAACTGATACATTCAAATCAGTACTTTATGCATCACTGTTGCATTTATAATAATTCAACTTACCTCATGTGGCATTATCATTACTTTAATGCTGTGGAATTTGGATCAAACACACTTAAACTTTCACCATACGGGCAAATCTTCAAACCGAAATGAGGTAATTGAATTGAAGTATCAATGTTAAAATCCGCGGTTGCTTATCTGGATTACGATAGGGGCCTGGCGCCAGCTCAAGCATAGTTTGTGGCTGCTGATTAAAGGGAAGAGGGCTTTGTCATCCTGATTACTGACGATATAACCTGCATTTCTTACAATTTAGCTTGATCCAGTTTGTTAAATGAGTAATACAGTTGCAAAAAATAAAGAACAAGTAAAAAATCATAAAAGTTTTTACAAAATAAGAAAATATACAATGTTGGTGACATCGTTGATACGGATATGTTGAAATCTTTGTTAAAATATTTACTCTGTTCAGCACATCTATGCTATGCAATACCTTGTACCGGAAGAAAAATAATGATGCTTACAGACAAAAAGATTACCTGGTTAAAAAAGTGTTACACCTATGTATACCAGCTCTAAACATGGAGAATTTTCACAAAAATGAATGTATTATCCTTTCCATTGTGTTTCATTATTTTGTCCTGATGACAAATGAACCTTTTGGCTATAGTTATACAGAATCTTCTTATCTACTTTTGCGGAAAGATAAGAGTTTATCTTGAAATACTTCATTCTTCAAAATGATTATGCGAATATGGAGTTTAGTGGTGGTATGCGAGTGAAACCGAGAAGAATATTTTCATGTATATTTTTTGCATCTCAAACTAAAATAATTACTTTCTTGAGTAGATTACAATCGGTCAACGCATTAAGAAATGGCCGATCTTCTTAAAGCCATTAATATAAATGAGGTTAAATCAAAGTTCACCGTTAGATTAGATAAAGTTTACATTGAGAATAGAGCATTCCGACTCTTTTCACGATTTACTTCTGGAACATTCTTTCTTTGTGCAGGATTAGTTTCATTACAACAACTTGTAGGTAAGTTATTGATCTGCACAAATTTTAATCTTCACTTTCTTTTAACGACTCCGCTTAAAATATGAATAATGGATCATGCCATACTAATTTTTTAGGCAAGCATATAGAATGCATCGTCCCACCAAAAGAAGATATTCGGCCAGACGCGCTGAATCAATATTGCTTCATCATGGGAACATATACAGTGCCAAACCTGTAAGATTCTAATTTGCTACGTATTTATGTAGGTCTGATTTATGCACTCCGTATAACTTATTTAATCTTCAGCGATGATAACAAGTAGACATGACTTCGAAACTACATGGAGTCAGCGTCTTAATCGCGGAAGACACTCAAAGAACATACTTTGATTGAAATCTGTCACAGATAATTTTGAAGTGACAAAAAATGTTCTTTAAGCCGAGAAAAATATGCATGACAAAATGTTGTTGATTCAACATTAGTATAAAGTTTAGATTTTCTTCCTTGAATAGAGTTATGTAAACACGAGATTGTTCTTGTTCCAGATACAACTTAACGGTTGGTTTAGATGTTGCCCATCCAGGAGTAGGTACATTTGAATTTGATGATGAGGATGATTCACATCAGCATTATCATACATGGTATCAATGGGTCCCAATCGCACTCTTCTTCCAAGGAATTACTTTCCTTGTTCCGCATATGATTTGGAAAGCATTGGAAAAGGAGAGGATCAAGGCGTACTGCGATTTGGAGGTTGCAAGCAGTGTCAATCTTAAAGTAAGCAAAGATATGTACCAGAATAATAAATATTTTTATTCCGTCTGCCAAAGAAATGGATGTATTTTGCATATTTAGTGAGATGACGATGATTGATAAACGCAAAATAAGCCAATCCTTTATGATGTCAAAAGTTATTTTCCGTCATTAATCAAATCAAAATGCAAACAGACACTCCACAGCATGTCTGGAAATTTAAGTGTTTTTGCAAGACGAAACGGTATTTTATGGCTTGCATATTTTAAAACCGCAATAGTAATCAAAATACTTTAACATCAGATAAGCAATAAGTGTTTTATGTACAAAATTAACGAACCAGATACATTTTAGTATTTAGTTTGCGTATTGATTTTTTTTTCAAATTCAAAGGTCACAAAGAATGTACGTTAGTTGTGCATGACAAAAATCACGTTTTTATTCTATTTCTTTTTGAACAGACGAAATCCCTTGATGACAACTCTGATCCGGAGAAAAAGCAAAAAGCGATCAGTCGTGCAGCTGTGTACTTTGTTGGGAACATGCAATACAACTTCTTTTATGCTTACAGCTACGTCATATGTGAATGGCTGAATCTAGCAATTCTTCTTTTCAACTTTTACTTCACGGATTGCTTCTTAGGTGCAGGTGATTTTGCTGGGTATGGTGCAGAAGTTGTGAAATTTTCGAAATTGGATGATACTAATGGGCTCATTAGCCCAATGGACAGAGTATTTCCAAAGGTATCCAAATGCGACTTTCACAAATATGGTCCATCAGGAGGTCTCGTTAGGTAAATTGAAGATGAAGTTAAAATGATATGTTGCTCTCATTATGTCGATTTCATAACACCTTAAATCATTATTTTCATGCCTTTTCCCCTTCTTAAATCCAATCAGATACGACATTCTCTGTATTCTTGCCATTAACATCATCAACGAAAAAATTTACGTCTTTTTATGGTAATTTTCCCATCATTTATTTAATGCCTCAATAAACATAAAAGAAAAGCTTTCCTGCCTTACGCCATTATATATTTTAAATTGCAAATTGGGAAGCCACATATCTTAAATGCTTATCAATTAACATGCTTTGATGCTTCAGACTTGTATTTGATTTGCCCTCTGATCAAATCAATTNTTCCTGCCTTACGCCATTATATATTTTAAATTGCAAATTGGGAAGCCACATATCTTACATGCTTATCAGTTAACATGCTTTAATGCTTCAGACTTGTATTTGATTTGCCCTCTGATCAAATCAATTTCTTAATTATTTAATTAATTCGTATGGATTTAAATGGAAAAAATTCTTGGTTTTTGGCCTATGTACTATGCACCATCACCATCATTCAGCCAATTAAGAAATTCTTCCCAGATTCGTCTAATAAGAAGGTATTTGTAAGAAAAGTTGCAACTATTGCAACGCTTTTTCTCCTAATTCACATAAGGATACATTTCCGATGAAACGGAAGATAAAACACAAGTTTTTTTCCCTTCTTCTTCGATACGACGTGTCACGTTAAGGCATTTTAGCGTAATGATAATGATGATGGTGTGCAAGTGTGTGTCGGAAAAACTGGAAATAATTTAGAAAGGATTCCACAAGGTTGGGAAATAAACCTCATGTGACTCTAAGCAATGTTGACAGACTGGAGCCTGTGTGAGCACCAGAGAGAAAAAAAATATCCGTACTTGGTTTGATCACTTCAATCGTGTTCAAAGTCAACATGAGTGATGTTTTCTTTTTACGAAATACATGTATGCGATGATGTGACTCTATTTACTTTACAGCACCGAACAATATTGTTTTTTGGCTGAGCGTGTGTTTAATAAAGCTAAAGTTTTTTGTGCTTGTTAAATGGTATTTGTATTTAAGAAAAAAAAGAGTAATCGGGTAAGAAGATGATGCTTGGTTTGGTTTTGTAGAGAGTGGGAAAACAAGATGAAAAACATGTCTAAAAGAGCATAATATACTATCTTTTGTGTCAAGTGTTGTTGCGTGCAATGTTTTAACGCAGTGAGAGAGAGAGAGAAAAAAAAAGAAAAGATTTTTTTAGATTGAAGTGACGCTTTTTGCTCGGTTTGTATGATATGGTGGTGCTGGAGGCAGGCACAGGTTTTCTTTTCTTTCAGTTATTTTACTGCATGTGCGTTCCTTACTGCTTCATTCTTGTTTGCTTGAGAAGAAGAGGACGACGAGACGATATCTTTGTATCTATTGCAGCTTTTTTCTTCTGAGGGGACGTTTGACTTGACTGAACCACACATACTTGAAAGAAATGAATGTGATCTGGTTTCCATTAAAAAATCTCAGAGATGAGGGTTTTCCTTTGAATTGGAGGGTTGGGACGAGTTGGTTTTATCACTAAAACCCAGTGGGTTGGGATGGACAAGAGGGATTTTAAGTTTATTGCGTTTCTTCCAAGTAGCAAAAGGATTTTCTACTGCAAGGATTATGTTGACAGATAAATTTTTCCGTTATTCAATGTCTCACATGCATACATGTTTGTATTGATGAATGAACACGTTGATGAGCATAAGGCTGTAATTCATTTCAATTTTTTTTGAATTGGCGTCCATTGATATCCCTGTACATTCAAGTGAGACTTTACTTCTAGTTTTACGCACTAATGCAGGCGCGAGGGATTAGCTGAACATGCATGGCAGAAGAGATGAAAGTCCTTTTTGTGAGCTTGACTCTCTTTTCCCTTTTTTGCCCTTCTAAAAAGTCGTCGTATCATGTTGTTGTTTTTTTGCCTTCTCTTGTCTTCATTTGAACGGAAGAAACTGGAAATTAGAAACAAAGAGAAAACTTTGGACAAAAATAGATTGAGTTGTAAAAAGGAATGTTTAAGTGGAGATGGAACGACATGTTTTCCCCGAATGACTCTAGAAAAGGGAGCCAACAACTATGTAACTTTCTTGTACATTTACGTATTTCAATTTTCTTTTTTTGTTTTGTTTTTTGCCGGTTTGAGTTTTCCTAAAACAAAAATCGTTATGTTTTCATAAGGAAAAAGCTTTATTCCAGTTGTATGTGAACTGCTGAAATCTCATGCAAACTTATGAAGTTGACTGACTGACTACCTTACTTAAAAGTATCTTGCAAGAAGCCGTCGTCGGAGATTTTACTACAATCATGTCTATTGTCTCATATGGAACTCATTTATAGAAGCTATAAAGAACATGTACATTGGAGAGTTTCACTCATTTCTAAAAGCTAATTAGCCGGTAGCCAAGTTTTTTTTTCAAGATTTATGTGCTACACAAGTTGCTTTGCCAGCTTGAATACTTACTGCTACTATTTCACTACTGAAAAGAAAATAAAGCAGTGGCAGTAATATAGCTTCCAGTGGAACTTGCATCGTATCTCGATTTAAAAAGTTCAAGAAAAAGGCTTGTGTCTTGCATAAAATGATATGGGTCGCTCGTCCCAGCTTTTATCTCTATCTGATAGAAAATGTTGCGTTCCTAAACATTCGTCTTGTACACAGATATTTAATGGGGACGAGCACGCAGCATGAAATAGCAGTCGCTACTCAAGGCCCTAAAAACAAATATTTTTTCATTCATTTTTTTACTGTCGTCCTCAGTCGAAGCTTTTGCTCTCGCTACAATTTTGGGAACCTGCTTCTGCAAACTATGCTCGGCATAATTTTATTATTTAGATGTTACCCAATTATTCTTTTCCTCTTTGTTGTTTTTTTAGGTTCTGGTTCATCATCCTTGCATGCATAGGTCTCTTGGCACTTATCTACAGAATTGTTGTTATTCTCCTCCCTGGAATTCGCAATATGCTTATTCGTCGTAGAACGGATCAGAGATACATTGATCATCTGAATTATTGTCTTACCCAGATGAGTTATCCTGACTGGTTTGTTCTGAAAAGGTTGAATTCTAATATCAATACAATAAGATTTGGTGAGTTGTGCGAGGGCATAAAGGTGGAGCTGATGAAAAAGACTCCAGGAGGAAGAATGTCCACACCGCTCCCGGCTTATCCAGATAGCGATAAATCTTTCAAAGATTTGGATGAAGACAATGAAGCGACTTATTTGAATAGAGACGTTTAGGGCTTCCCCGAAGGGTTCACTTTTTATGGCAAATATGAGACACTATATGTATACATAAAGTCCTTATTTTGTCATCTTATAATTTGTCGATTTATTTATGCTTCAATATTTATTGATTCATTCTAGAATACTTTGTACTACACTTGATTATTTCTTCATTCGATCTCCTGACTTTAAAGTATGGAAAAAAATTAAACGTTTTCCAGCATTTTTTCTTCTGAGAAAAGTTCATGGGCGGGGTAAAGATGACGTACGTCATTTAAGATTACTACCACAGGATTTTACTTGACTCAATGAATGGCACACACATCCTTTCCAAGAATATCACGGGATGTGATGTGAGATGAAAGTAAAGCGAAAACTTTTACAGCAAACAAAAAGCATACTTGTGTAGGCATTTATTTATCTACCCATTACTAATGACTAAGTATAATGACGCACCCATGTTCAAGAAACCCGTGATATGTTGTTTTTTTTGTGTTCTGCAATCCACGCATAAAATATTTTACTCATTTAGGAGCAGTGACCTAATCACCTAAACATTTTTTCACCTTAATTATGCATGCAAATATGTTGTACGTGATCTCTAAATTCCTAATTTCATAGACCAGGATTAAACCCATTGACTCACGAAATAGTATTTTGCTTTTGCTATTATTTTATCATTATTCTCACATTATTTATTGGAAGTGATGGAGCTTTCTGGACGTTTCGTGTGTGTCAACACACTCGAGAAAAATTCACTTGAATCTTTTTTACATCAGAAATGCTATACTCATAGGAGAGTAAACTGAATCATGAGCATGCTCCACATTTTCTGATTTTACGCATGCATGTTTTATCATCAATATTAAATACTAAAGTAGGGATAAATCCGGATTTTTGCAGATTTTATGAGCTTAACAATTTCTTTATTTAATTCAAATACATTCAATTTTTAGTAATTAGATGACATGAATTGCAGCTCTTACGTCATAATTATTCCTGGTGTCCTTGTAAAGAAATAAATTCATGTGTCATCGCCGGCAATTTCCTGGGAAGAACCAGAACCTGTCTCAAATTTTGCATGAATTTGAATTATATTGTACCTACATAAATACTTTTTCGGATAGTCATTTTTGTTCTGGATTTCCAGTCAGTCTTGCCTGCGACTGTCTTGAAGATAAGACGAAATTGTGAGTATGAAATGAATGAATAACGATGTTACGTAAGGTGAGATTTTGATGAAGCAGAAGGATCCTCGCATTAATCTTCTTACTCATATATGGAATACAATAACATAAGTAATGAATAATGTATGCGCCTACTTGATTTTTTTACAAGACCCATGTAACTGCCACAATATTGAAGAGTGGAAAACATTGATCATATTTCACCGACATTTTATGCATGCGTTGAATTACAATCAAAATGTGCCAAAATTTTTTAAATCATCCTATTTCTATTACGTTGCCTAATAATATCAATACTACCTCATCATTATATTCCGATTTATTTTTTTCTTTGTTATTTTTTGCCACAATATTGTCTGTCAACTAGCTTGAAAAACACTTTTTATTGTGTTCGCTAGTGCCTGGCATGAAGATCAAGATTAAACTTTTATGACTTTTGCATGACTCTATTTTTTACCAAG
>JAHZMX010002278.1:0-33148 GCA_027743895.1 Seira musarum | reverse complement strand
CGAGGTGCATCTTTCTTTCTGATTGTCGTCGTATTTTCTATTTGCCGAGTAATTCAACTCAAAATCAGCATTACGCTTCCGTTGCGTTGCTGTCATCAGAAAAGGGCGCAGTTTAATCATCATCTCCATCACGGCATGGCATAATGCACGCAAATTATGATCATGCAGTCATCATCATGTCTCCTTATATAAATCTTTATTTTTATGACATCTTCAATTTTCATACATCTCCACACTTTCAAAACTTTTTCCTCAGTTTAAAATTGGCAATCTATAGGAAAATTGAATGATACGTATGCATTATGTCCTTAAAAGCCCACCAACAATCAAGCAGCACGACAATAAAAGTACAAATGTATTATGCCACCTACCGCGCACGTTTTATGAGAACTGACCAATCTAAACAAGAAAATGAATAAAAAGCTTTCGATAGCCTTTTTCGTCGTCGCTGCAACCTCATATGAGCGTTTTTAATGCTACTCTATCTAGCTTGTTCCAAGAATTCTTAATTGAACAACAAAGTTTGTTCTCGTAAAAATATTTTACAGGATTTTTATGAATCTCATGAAATACACAAATCAGGTTTTGAAGGAAATGCCGATTTATCGCACGAAAAAATAGGAAATGGCAAATATCCCATATTGAAATCAGGTGCTTGGATTATTTCCCAAAAAAATTTTAGGATTGAGTACAATTGAATTGATACAGTAATGAAGAAGGAAGACTGCCTCAAGAAAATAAATCTTTGCTCTGTTTTGCTTTACTTGACACTTACCTTTTCAATCGAGTAGACTCTGTAATTGAGACCAATTTGTATCCCGTTAGCGAGCTTGTCAGATTGGCTTCGTGACTAGAAATGGTAAACAAAAGAAGAGAAACAATCGCATTATTGAAATTGGATGACTTCAAATGGCCAATAAAATTGCATGAAATTTCGGCATCCATCATCGATCTTTTCGAAACTTTGATTTTGACTCAAAACAGTTTCTTTGATTGCCGATGAATCATGATTTCACGAAAATATAATATCGTTTCTTTTTCATGAAGAAAAAAAATCAATTTGATCAAAATCTTATTTCAAAGAGGGAATAAAAACTGACTTGGCCTGTCCCTCTGTTTTCTTGTTTTTGCTTTCTTTCTTCGCGAATTCCACTACGATAATTTAGGTACATTATCATGAGTGACCGACCCATCATAAAAATCAGTGCGTATCCAATCCAATCTTACTTCATAATCTTCACAATATTTTCATTTTTCTTTAGAAAAATCACGATTTTCTTAGAATTTCCTCAAAATCCGATTTTCTCCACCTAGCAGGAGGTTAAAGTTCAACACGAATATGATCGATGGCTGGTTACAAATTCATCAAATGTTACGTTGGTGGATTGGATAGGTACATGATCTTTCGTAACGACAATCTCATCAAAACACGAACTTTGAGTTCTGAAACGAGTTTATTTCCTTTCATGATGTTAAAGTAAAAAATTATTATGCCTCTTCACTGAATACAATTTTTTTATCGAAAACCATTCTCAACAGTTTTGTTTGAAAACAATTTAAATTATTTGCGAAGAGGTCGCTGTATCAATATTTATAATGCTGGGTCCTAAGGTGAATGTTTTATAAGCTTTTTGATGCTAAGTAAAATCTACCTGAGTTGTTGACAGTCTGCAAATCGAAAAAAAAATCAAGATGAGCGGTTTGAATGGTCCATTTTATATTTCATAGTCCTTGGTCCATGTCAGTTGCACTTTTAGATATGCAAATATTGCGCAAGAGAAATTTAATTTGCTACTGTGTTCGTAGTTCAGACCTTATTACTTTGTACGACTTAAGCATCATATTTTGAAGTGTCTCATTTTGCACTTCAGTGCATTTTATTTTTCAGATCAAGGCTTCATAAAATGACAGAAACGTGCCCAAATGTAACGTGACATTACGATCGTATAACTTTACATGATACCTCCTTACCAAGATCGGTTATACAAGCGTTGAGATATTTGTGGCTTATTATTTTTCAATGACGACCGTCGGTAATATTCAACTTTTGTCCTAATAATCCTATCATCATCGACAATTCAAAGCAAACGTGAATGTGACACTTTTGAGAGATAATTTACTTCTTATTAGTATGAGCTCGTGTNTAACTTTACATGATACCTCCTTACCAAGATCGGTTATACAAGCGTTGAGATATTTGTGGCTTATTATTTTTCAATGACGACCGTCGGTAATATTCAACTTTTGTCCTAATAATCCTATCATCATCGACAATTCAAAGCAAACGTGAATGTGACACTTTTGAGAGATAATTTACTTCTTATTAGTATGAGCTCGTGTGTCACCTTGAAAGTTAGTCTTCTGTTTAATATTAGAGATGATATGATTGTCACGTGGAGTCTTTAGGATTTTGAGACCGGAACGAATTGTATGTACTACAAATGTAAGCCTTAGGGTTGTATAGAATGAAGAATTGATTCCGACACAATTCCAAAATAGAACAAAGGGTTGGTCTAATTGATGTATTTATTAAAAAATCGTTTCCGTACACTGTCTAACCTAACGAAATGATTTAAGTATAGGCGTCCTTGGACTTAACGAAAATATGTTTGCTAATTTTTTTCAGATACCTATCTCTCGTTAAATTACAAAATGACTTCCCACAGCGAAAAAGAGAAGCCCAACCTGCATTTTCTTGCATTTTTTGTAGTAAATAAGCGTTTTTCCCTGCTGCTATGCTATACACCACAGTATGGTGTTAATGATTTCAACTTGTAATAGCCAAGTCACGTTTCTGTCAAAAACTGAAAATGATGCTGATATCTCAATAATCTCTACATCTTTATTAAGACACTGTACGATTTTCCTTTGTGCTTGTGGTAGTTCTAACGGATTTCCTTCATTCATAAAACATGTAAAGGAAATGTTTAAAAGATTGTTCACTTACTTTGCGTACGCTTTCTCAAGCAAACTGGCCCAATATGAAGGCTCGCCAAAAGCTGGCTGTGAATGTAGGAAAACCAGCCTTCCATTAACAGTAGGAAGGCGATCGTCTACCATCACCTCCCGCCATTCCCCACACCACCAAAGACGAAATCTGAAGACTCCTGCATAGTCATCCGAGCTTTTCACGATGTTCCTATCGCTGAAGGCTTGATCTGCTGGAACAACTCTGTAAAAGAGCTCCTTTGATAGCCACAAACATCCCAGACATGATACCATCCATCGGTCACCTTCGAAATAGACAAAAATTTAATTATGATTATAGAACCACATTGACCATCCCTTTGATAACTTTCTACGTCAAATAATTCAATCCTTTTCATTTGTACAAACAGGCTTTGATCCGAATGTGGTCTTCGTAAATCAGAATGCATCATTGCCGCCCTTATTTCACTCATCCTTGAAATTCACAAATTGCTACTCTTCTCTTTTTTTCTGTTTAAATTATTATTAATGACATAGGCGGATACGGTTGATTTGATTGACTTGGTATTTTTTACAATTTCAAATCTTTTCTTTTACAAATGAAACATTTACCGACGAAGTCCATCTTCATTCTAGACAACGAATTAAAAGCATTGCATTCATGTGGAGAAAGCATTTATATCTATTTTGTGGTCTGTCAAATCTTTTATTTTTAGAACCGTTTATCATCATTTCATATTATCCCTTATCCAATTTCTCTTGAGATATTGACGGCTGCATTGCATTCTTGCACTTTAGAAAAGTACGATGAATATATGTATTTAACTCATGTTTTGAGGAACCATCATTTAGTCATTTGAAAAGTGTACAACGCAAAGCAATGCCAAGAGGAAATTTTAGAGGTCCCTCTTTACTGAAATGGCTTTCAGCTGCAAATAAAAATATTGACATGTACAATTGTAAAGATAAAAAAATACCAATAAAAACAAAGACGCAATAATAAATACGTTATTTATTTGTCTGCCCATAATCCTGTAAGCTCATACTCAGCATTGCAATCAGGTTCAATGAAACCTTACATTGGCACCATTCAATGATAGTTTTTTTTATGTTTCAGTGAAATGAAGCGTTTTTCTTGTTCGACAAGGTGTAGAACAAGCATTAGCATTACACTACATTACAAGGTCTGCCCTAACCCCAGCCAATCATTTTATTTACGACCTTTTGCTTTACAAACCAAGTAGTGATGTGATGGTTTATTCATGAAATTCAACATTTTCAAAAAAAATGTGCATTTGGTCAAGTAAAAAAAATCGTAGCCTTCACCCAGAGCGAAGCAAAGTCAATAGTAAATAATTTTGAAACAGCTCCTTTTAAAATTCTTTTGAAAATATCATTTTTGATGAGTAATTGCATGTTGCTGAAAGTGAAGGTTAAAAATAAAATTTGCGATAAGGAGATAATGTATAATGATGCAAAAATGCTTATAGTGAGGAGGAAGTAAGCAAGTAACTTTATCTTAAGTCAAGTGCAAATGCAATTCATGTTGTTTGTTGTTGTTACAAAATACTTTCCTTCTCATTTTATCTTAAGTAGGAAGCTATAAAGATAGACGTTGGGTTGGCTTGGATTGTTGAAAAGATTAGATTTGTTGCGGATAAGAGTTGTTTTTTGGTTCGTTTGTTAAGTGTCTGTCTCCATTTTAAAATACCCAGGCAAGCATGTGTAGGCAGTAACGCAGTCTTACACACTTCAGAAATTTGAAATTAGCTAAAGTTACATGAAAAACCTTTTGCTTGCATTTGAAAAGTTTTCCCCAAGCATAAAATTAACTAAACTTGCACAAGAACCGCTTCTTCGTTGACCTTCGTGCACTCTTCATCAAATCCTGTTTACATCAGACACAAAGAACTATTTATTTGCACACAGGTTAAAAACGGAGCTTAATTTCACTACCGGAATAAAATGATTGTTTTCGGAAGAATAAGCTCATCCCAAAAGCGTTAAATTGCGGAAACCTTTAGATCTTTTGTTCTAAAAGGCGCCATTCAATTTTAACGAAGTTAAATGAATGCATCCAGGTTTGCTAAACCAACATTTTTCTAGCTTAATTCTCATATTCATTATTTGCACATTTTTTCGCATTTTATTCTCCTCCCGCATCAATCATATTTTTACGGTTGTCTTCACCGCACATTTAGCTCACCCACACAGTTGCACACGCAACTACAAACTCTTCTTTAGTTTCTTAGGGCTTCATGATGTCATGCTCTCTTCCTTTTCTTTCTCATTTTTCCCGTTAAAATATGCAAAAATTAAAGACTACAGCCATATTAATAAAGCACCATAAGCGAATAATTAAAAATTCAAAAACACTCGCATATATTTCATTGGTGCTTGTAAATCATTCTAGAACGTAAACTTATAGGTACTTTAATGAAATGTAGGTAGTAAAATATTAAACCGATACAAAACAAATGTTTCCGGTTACATCCTTTAGGTTTTTCCCACCTCATCTTTTAATTGTGCCTGAACACCTAACGAACCATTTAACGAAAAGGTATAAATGTGTTTGAACTTAGAACCTGAAAGATTAATGTCTCGCCTTCTCAGCTCAAGTGAGTGAGGAATCAGCCAGAGTGATTAATACCGTTCTCGCCATAAAAATACGCAAACAAAATCTGAACGTAGGCATTACACCGTTAGATCATCGGACTAAAAAAATCCCCTGCAACATTCATCTTTACATTCACAATGATCCAACAAGAAAGGAATAAAAATGTGAGATAATGAATAGAAAATCACAGTTTAATCGCTTATAAATAAAATCCGTAATGTTGATACTTGATACCTCACTGGCCTGGCCTGACTTGGCTTTGGTTTTACGGTTTACTTTCAAAGGAGGAAAGGAGCGAACCTGAATGAACGCTAATGTAAGTGTATATTATTATTACATTTAAATAACTGAAGTTAATTGAATCCACAATTCACACATCAAAGCAGAGCTGATACATGATAGGGCTCATTATAGATCTCCTGTACCAACCAAACAATGGTAAATAATGATCCCTTGAACAAATTACATCAGTATTTCATTGCAATGGTCTGGTCTGGTCATTGGTCTTGTGTGGAGCCAAATAATAAAAAAAATGCTCATTTCCTTCCTCAAAAAAATTCCTTACATCATATCACAGCTCACCTTTTACACAACATGAGTTTATAACCTTGCCTTTGTGAGGAAGATGATATGATGATGAACGTGGTAATAGGACGTTCTAATGATGAATGTAACGTTATCAAGCGTCTATACAAAGTCATAATAATCATCCCTTATTGCTATTATTATCACTTATTATTGAAGGCAAGCACCCATTTCATCCCAAGGAAGAAAAAAATGGATACGACCAGAAAGAAATGACGAAATGTTGCCCGAGGCCCATCACTCGTACTCTTAGTACAGGTTCTTACATATTCGGTTTCAAAATCTACGGGGTTGCTGCTTCGCAGATAATTTTTTTGGTTTACCTGAGATATTACGATAGCTGTGTGTATTTACTATTACGAGGAGAGAAGCTCACAGTGATAATTTTTCTTAAGCAAAATTCTAAAATGCTTTTGCCCGTGAAAAATAACTACAGTTAGTATTTTTTTTCGTATTCATCATCCAATTTTAATCTATTTCCTCTTCAGCTTCTAAAATGCCATTGCCATGTCATGTCTTTCTCTTCCTCATCAAGAGGCTATTTAAGAGTGACGTGAAGGAAAAAGATGATTACGATAAATTATTCTTGGACTTGGGGAACAAGGACAATTGTATGAATGTGCGAGGGGTATGTTTCGCGAATGTCGCAGTTTCAGGCAGGATGTTTTGCAAAAAAAAATGTTGCCAAAAAATGTATTCCCTGCAGTAGCAGAATGTGATGAGGGTGGTTTGTTCTTGTATATACCATACGTACGGTTGGTGGTGAGCCGCCAGCAGTAAATAGTCTTGTCACCAGTACAATTCCCTAACTGTACAAGTCCAATTTCAAATAATGAAGCAAAGGAGAAAGAAAAAGGACATTACATTGATTCTGTCCCCTCTCTGCACGCAATTAGTGCGTTATTATCACAATGATTACGATTTCAGCATGCTGATATGATGACGATAATAGGACGCCGGTGGTGATGTGACGCGATGACAGAGTCAGTCAGTTACAACTACAGCAAACGATAAGACGGAAATCTCTGCAACAATTAAGCTTTTTTTTTCATTTTTTGATGAAAATGATTGATGACGATGAAGAAATAGGGATACGTTTTTTACCTGAGCGGTCTTATTTATCCGCAAAATTATGTAAGAAATTCTTGAGCATAAAAGGTTATAAAACATGAAGGATTAAACGTGACAAGCCAACTTTTTCATAAAAAAAGTTAACGTTCTTTAGAAAAATTTATACATGAGGACGAGCATATTTTGTTAATGTCATAATCATCATCCTCATTTTTTTCGTATGCCAAGTCAACCACACACACAACAAATACCAGGCTCAATCTCCGAGACTGTTCATTAAGTTGATGAAAAGCGTGGAAAAAAATGAGTCATTATCATTTCGTCAGTCATATTCCTTCATGTAATGTCTATGTCCTCACATTTTTTTGCATTATAAACGGTTTCAATTTTTTATGCATTAATTTGCATGATAAAAGTCACCACGAAATATTTTGGCGAAGTGCCTGTGTGTCGAGTGAGTGGGGTGTCTTCACACTTCACGTTGTTAATTTTTTTTAGCAGTGACCCGTTGCGTTGCAAGTCCGGCTAGAACAAACATGTCATGTGATGCCAAGTCCTGCTCGAATTTGTAAATGATTTTGAAGCTGTCAAATGCTTATTTATGCAGTTACGAAACGAATGCCTTTTTTGACAATGAACGAAGGAATGTGCATAAAAATGTGCAAGCTATCTCTTGCAGACTTTGTTATTCTCTTCCTACTTTGACTCGACTCAACTCGTCCATCCAAAAGACGACGACGATGTATTCGTAGTTGTATGGCGTCTGTTGCATTCTCATACAATCTCTAAATTGCTTTCTTTTTATTCTTTACCAATGGTCTACCAATACGGACTAGAGTTTGCAATGACCTTTTACGGTATGACCAAGTTTTGCAGGAGTAGCCTCCTGACATACTTATCAGACAACAGCAATCCGAAAAAAAAAAATCAGCGTGTAGTAATGCAAAGCAATAAAAGGTCCCATTTACAATCGTCATCAGAGAATAAAGAGGCACTATAAAAGCTCATTTTTACTACTTTAATCACCGTTTCCTCTGAAAGAATACACATTAAAGAGGGAAGAAAATAGGGCATAGTCTTCGGTGCGGTGCGATCCCTTAAATTAGTGGCATCGTGTAACAATGCTTAATGCTCAACAGTAATTTCCTAGTAAAAGGCCACTGATGCTTCCCTTCAAACCAGTCTGTTTGATAGTCTCTCCCCCGCCTGGTTTTTTTCTTCAGTTCTGAGTTGTTTAGTATTCTGAATGTATTTTTTACAAGAATTATGACAAGTTTATGAATGGTGACATTGACAAAGAAAAAAAACACCTTTTTTGCTCCATTTTTTATCCCAGTCCTGGGCTTCCACTGACAGATTTGTAGTCTAAAGAACTCATTTTTCATTAGATATACCTACGGGAATGTGTAGCGCAGTGTGTGTATCATTTTTCAAAAGCGGATGTATATAATTAGTTTAGACTACAATCGTGTAAAATAAAATGAATAGACTATTTTTTCCTATTCTAAAAACAACACCGGCATTGGGCTTGATACCTAAAACAAAAGAACGTGGAATTTGTTTTCTTTTTGTAAATTGTTGAGCCGCCCAACCGCATTCAAATGTGCTTTAGTTACTCAAGCATGCTTCATGTGTACACGTAACAATCATATTTTTATAACGGCAAATTTACAGACCGGAAAATATTATTCAACCCGAGTAAACCAAGTTGAATGAAAAGCAAGCAGAGAAAGGATAATCAAAACAGGATTTAAAGCTACTTCAAAACTCGGGGTCTTTTATTTTACGGAGTCATTAAGATAATGGGAGTTTACCCACCGCTGAAAAAAAAAGTTCACATCTCGGCAAAAAGCAAATAAGATAAAAATGCAACTGCGCTTTGTTAACAAGATTGATGGTAGAAAAAATTATGCATTTGCCTCTTTACATGCATTTACTTATGTATGCAATTTTCTTTGAATGTTTACCTTCCATGAATATATGAAAGCATATTTTAAACTTAAAACGTAAACTTAGAAATTAATAGATAATTTGCAACTTCATCATTCGCATTGTTGCATAAATATATCCGTTAAACTTAATCCTAATATTTAAGGTAAACTTTCTGCTGTTTTGCCAAAAAATACAAAATTTTAGAATTATAAATACCAATTTTTGAAAGAACATTTGTGCGCCTTTCCTAACTTGAGCCCTTTTTTCAAATTAAATATTGGCTAGCAATAAGTCCTAACACTTTTCAAGCTTTTATAGCCTTCGATCGGGATTGAATTTAAATTTTGAAATTTTATTGTGATCACCTCCATCACCAATCTACTCATGAATGTATAATTTTAATGGGTCTTTTCATCACCCAAGTCTTAAACGAAGCTCGCTTGAGAAGTCAGAGTGATCTGATAAAACAATTCTGTCATATCATAATTACTATTTCTTGCTATCGCGTGATACGGTTAATAGCATGACAGTACATGAAAGATTATTTAACCTATGAATTCTTATTTAATCCCTCATGTATTGTAACAGATAACCTACTTAAAATCCAAACACTGTTCCTAAAGTACAAGTCCTCACCCAAAATACACGATGTTTCAAAATCATCCCTTCCCAGTTTGACTAGACTGTCCTCCTCTTTCTCGTTCATTGTGCCGACATTTTGAACATGACACAAATCATAAAAACAGGACAAGTCTGCGATGTTACCAATATATTATCCTCCTCATCCAATCTAAGCCGATTAAGTCATTTTCCCTTTTGCCGACAATTTTCTTCGAATTGAGAACAATATCGTCGATAAATTGGCGTATTCGACATCAATCCCACTTTTCTCTCCCTGAATGATTCAATCATTCAGCATTCAAACATTCAGGGTTATCAACTTTTTGTCTAGATTATCACGACTTTAGTTACAATTCAAATTATGCAATCCACTTCTGACTGCGTCACAACCAACAAACAGATGCAATGAATGATATCGTGCAAAATACAGGTTTAATTTAGAATCTCGACTACTTCTCAATTTCGATGAGAGAATCCTTTAAAAAACAATATATGTTACAGAGACATGTCTTAATCACAAACTCGAGATCTTCTCAAGATTTAAATCTAAAGTTGATCTTTAGATTAGATCCAAATTCACATTCAGATTATACATCTTAAGTGCCTGTTTGTGTACAATGGAAGTAATTATTTGAATTCCTTTTTTTAGCCTCATAAATTGGTAGAAAGCTGGTAACGAAGGTCCGATACAATGAAACTGATTAGTATTCCCTCCACATGTGCATTGCTTTTTTTTACATTGAATTATTTTGATGTAATTGGTTTGCTTGCAATTAAATGTAGTTCCATTTTTCTGAAGCAATAAATATTTTTAGCACTGTATAATCATCTAAATAAAATTACATTTTTTCTTTTGGTCGCTGTTACACCAGCTCCAATGAGAAAAATGCTGATCTGCATCGAAAGTAGGTATGCATTTGTAATAGTAAATGAGTCAGAAAATAATCCTATCCCAATTTAATTAAAAATGGTACAGTAGTTTAGTTAAACGTATAACGCATATATTTATTGGTGGATGACAGGTGAACGTGTAGCTCGTCTATATTACGTAATTCTCTTGTCCACTTCTCATATAAGCAAGTTCACTTGTTTTTTTATTTACTACCAGTGCAAGAGAATTAATCATACGTTCAATCTTTTTTCTCAAATTAATGCGATTTTCTTGCAATTTCATAGTTTACTTAACAAGTCAAAACTATTTTCGTTTTGAGATTGAGAACGTGCCTAACCCTGTCCTGTCCTATTCCTTTGTTGAAGATAAGAAAAGTAAAATTGTAAATAAATTGAAGTCTATAAAATTTAAGCCGATTAAAATCCCATAAACTATCTTTGGAATTGGAGTGAAGGTGTTCGAGCAGGTTGTTCGCAGTGAACGTGATATTTATTTACTACATTTATTCAGATAATTCTGATCTGATAAGATTATACAGTTGCGGTGCATTAGAGAAATTAAAAATAAAAATGAATTTTCGTCTTAAACAAAGAGAAATGACATAATATCATCAACACAATCAACGATCACGACTAATACGACTACAAAATGGTTCGCATGATATGCACATTTCAGTTTATTTGCAATATTATGCATATTCACGAGCTACTACTAAAAATGAAACATGATGTGACAATGCCCTCATGGGAATTGAATTGGGAACAAACTCCATTCGTGAATCATCATCATAAATAATCACAGCCATTCATCTTCCCCCTACCATCATGATTTGAACAATTGAAGAAACAAGTATTTTAGTGTCATACAAAATGCCTATGACTTTTATTATGTGACTTTGTGCGTTAATGTGACCAGACCACAAGACAACAATAGACTGAAAAAATTGCAGATGAAATCTATGCTAATGCGAGTATAAAGCGTATGCATGCGCTTCTTTCAAAAATTTTTTTTATTACATTTTTAGCACATGACAATCAAATGAAATCATGACATGGGCTTGACACAAAAATGTGTATTTTTACGCATCATACATAATCGTACGTGAATGAACATGAATGTGAATCCATAATTCAAAGTTCTTCACAAAAGATGTGTTTTCGATTTGAATGAGTGAGCTTTCGCAGAAAAAAAGAATATAAATGTAATGCTGCGGTTTTTTATTCCTGCAAGTGTCAGAAAAGGGATCCGCAATTCATCTTCCAATTTGAAAAGGGACCGACGACCGACCGACCGTCGACACAGATATGATGAGATTTCTCAATGGCATTATCACTGAACACACAATGTGTACGTACCTACCCCAACTTTTAAAATTTGTTAAATGTTGCAAGTTTCGATTGAGTAATCGACACGAAGCAGTAGTAAAATGAAATAAGGAGGATGCCTATGTAAATTTAGACACATTTAACTTTTAAGTAATCGCATTTTATTCTGGTTATGTGTTCTTATCAATGTTCCATTCCCCAAAGGAAAATTTTGTAAAATAAATGAGCTTACCTAGTTTGCCAGGTACAATATCAAACTGCTGCTGGCTACCAGTTGCGACGAAAATGGGGTTGGTCGTCAGTTCCTNCAACTTTTAAAATTTGTTAAATGTTGCAAGTTTCGATTGAGTAATCGACACGAAGCAGTAGTAAAATGAAATAAGGAGGATGCCTATGTAAATTTAGACACATTTAACTTTTAAGTAATCGCATTTTATTCTGGTTATGTGTTCTTATCAATGTTCCATTCCCCAAAGGAAAATTTTGTAAAATAAATGAGCTTACCTAGTTTGCCAGGTACAATATCAAACTGCTGCTGGCTACCAGTTGCGACGAAAATGGGGTTGGTCGTCAGTTCCTATAAAGTAGAGAAAAAATGGAGCAGTTAGTATAAAAATAATTATTACACCTTTAAAAAAAAGTAATGAGATTATGAATGGAGGGGATGAATGAATCAATTAAATTGGAACAAGCAACGCAAGACCTACAGATTATTTGCTGTCATTAGCTGCTGACAAGACAAGGTTCGAGATGTATTGATCGGAGAAATAATAATTAGTCTAAATAGAAAATTTCGAATGATTATTGGGTAATCACGTGCCAACAGCGGAATGAGGAGTCATCAAGTCAAGTCAACCCACTGAAATATGTACTTATTGTTGTGGTTGTGTTTTGCTGTATACTCAGGCTACCTACTTTCTTNGTATAAAAATAATTATTACACCTTTAAAAAAAGTAATGAGATTATGAATGGAGGGGATGAATGAATCGATTAAATGGGAACAAGCTACTCAAGACCCACAGATTATTTGCTGTCATTAGCTGCTGACAAGACAAGGTTCGAGATGTATTGATCGGAGAAATAATAATTAGTCTAAATAGAAAATTTCGAATGATTATTGGGTAATCACGTGCCAACAGCGGAATGAGGAGTCATCAAGTCAAGTCAACCCACTGAAATATGTACTTATTGTTGTGGTTGTGTTTTGCTGTATACTCAGGCTACCTACTTTCTTGGGGCGATAAATGTCAGTTGAGCTACCTTATCCCGTGTAAGAAGATGAATGAGTAACTCGTTTACTCCTTTTCATAATTACTCCCTTGTGACCCCGTATGAATGTATAGATTTCAAATAAAACAATTTTTCAAACGTGAAGCCTTTGAATGGTTGCCAGCAAAAGTGTTACAATTTTCATTCCACAACAAATTATTAATCAGTTTAGATAGGGATGCGATTTTTTTCCTCCTTTTTGTTCATCACGTCATAATTACCGTAATGGCCTATAGGTTCCTACTTCCAATTTATTTGAAAAAAGAAAACCAACAGTGCAAGAGCAATTACAACCTTGTTAATAAATCCTGCGTAGAAGCTACAAACAGGTAAAAAAATGTTATTTGTGATGATGATTATGATGTTCATTTCTATTTTCTAGTTGATTCTGATTGTTTTGTTTGATGAGGATTCTGACGGCTTCTATGAATTACTTTAGTGTTTTTATGTCCTTGAAAAGTAGCCTTAAATCTCATCTCGGAAAAAATGTGATACCGTGATACTCTCTTCAGAGAGAAAAAAATACGAATGTGCGTATGAAAAATTTTGTATGCGCATATATGTAAGACGTGATAAGAAGCTAATTATTAATGCTATTACCAGTAGTAGTTGGGGATTCTGTTGTTGTGATTGATGAAAATGAAAGTTGCACGCTTGCATTCCATCGAGGGCAATAACAGTTTTAGATCTCGTATAATGTCAGCAGCACCAGCAATAAAATGTGAGGCAGGAGAGGACGCGATACTACTGAGGCCTCAAAGATCAAATGATCCTTAACGAATGAGCATTTCATTCATTAAAGCGAAATGGAATTGAGTACGTGACAAGCATCTCACTTCTGAGGAGATTGTCTACAAAACACCGACAATCAAAGCCAATGGTAAATGGTAATGGTGGTATGTAATAGTGGTGTGGTGCCAAGAAGATCTTCAACATTGAATTAGGCATTTGGTATTGGCAATGTGCAATACTCCTTTACACTTACTTTTCGAAAAGGAAAAGAAGCCGAGTCAAATCATTTTTAAATGAAATGGCAAATGGCCTTATTTTCCCTCAACTTGAATTATTAAATTGCGTTAGTTAGTTAGTTAGATAGTGGTCTGCTGACAAAAAAAAAGTTGGCATGTCACATTCGCATTCGCATTGACACACAACAATAAACTCCTCCTTTCTTATAATAATCCTTTGCCACTGCCATTAAGTTCCTCATTAAAATCTATTAAAAATAGCAACTTTACTCGAACGTATTGTCAACTGACATTTTCAAATGTGGCAACGTGTGCGCATAAGGTATGTATGAAGTGGAAATAGTGGAATTATGGCGGTGGTGGGTCGTGGATCATATGTACCTCATGTTTAGTGCAGTCATTAATTGAAAATTTCCATTATTTTGCAGGAGAAGATTGAAATGTGTGCTAATAGGTGCATGGCAAATCGAGTAAAGTAGTAGTCATAAACCATACGCTATTTAGTAAGGAATGCGTAGGTTCTACACAAATTGAGCGTGTAAAATGGTGTGGGCAAATTTTTAAGTCTGTCAAAGTGGGTTAAAAAAGTGGAATCGAACGAGCCAAACAAATAGGTAGATGGCAAAGATGTTATTTATGCTAGCAACTTGCAAATGAATGCATTTTCAATGTCATCTCATTCTCACTTATCCCTGCAGATCGGCTATAACTCTCTTTCACTCATTTTTAACCTACCTTATTAAATGCCACCATAAGCATCAGAGATTCAAGTTGGGATAAATAAATTTCTTATGAACTATTTTTGCACTAAATTTCATGCCAAACTACAGAGTGAGTCAATATATTTGTTACTTTGGTATTTGTTCATCGTGCTTATTTATAGAGTGTGGCACAGAATATTCAATGGGACTTTTCGGTCCTCTTAACTCATTAATCGGAACAGATTTTTATGACTAAAATGAAGGGAAAATGATTAAATATTAGCAGTATTTTTATAAGAAACATTCACACAACTTGATCAGTGGTTGGTTTAATCGAAACAATGATAAAAAAGTGTTGCTTGTAAAAAAAACTGCTAATATTTAATCATTTTCCCTTCATTTTAGTCTTAAAAATCTGTTCCGATTAATGAGTTAAGAGGACCGAAAAGTCCCATTGAATATTCTATGCCACACTCTATAAATAAGCACGATGAACAAATACCAAGGTAACAAATGTATTGACTCACTCTGGCCAAACTAGACGTGCCATTTTAAAATTCTGGAGAACTCTTCAATTATCTATCATCAACTCAAGCTCTGCAATTTTCTATAACATTTTTTAAAACCTTAAATTAGTGTTCAAACAAGTGTGTTGATTGATCTTATATTTATTGTGCATCGAATCCAATCAATAGCCCTTTCATCAGACTCATTAGTCTCTAAAATGGATTGCCCATGAATGAACATCATATCCCTGAGCTCTGCCTTTGCTGCACGTTTGCCTCTGCCCGTCTCAACTCAGCGATCATGCCATATCATAACTTATGCCTAAAACAACAACGCAGGTGCTTACCTAATGTACTTTACAAAAGTGTCTTGATGGGAGGTTCCTCAATCCCAATTTCAAAGATTGTGATCATGATCAAAACTCGATATAGGACAATTTCATGCAATATTTTGCAATTCCTAACTGCATAATCATTGGTCTCTGTCGTCCTGATGAATCAATATTCAATATTGACCAGATTGAAAGGGAAGAAAAACTCATTAACTTATTTGCATATCCTAAATCAATCTTGAAGCTGAAGAGGACAGAATAAATCGATGCCGTAATTAGCCCGCAACTTTGTAAAATGCTGATTATGTTGATGTGATTAGTATTGCTCAATCATCGAATTCTGGGACGGGCTGTAATGCCTTTGAATTGCAGCCTACCCAGACCTACCTACTTTTTTAATGTAAAAAATAATGGTGATTCGATCGGTATAATCAACCGTAACTATTCAAAGGCATGCATAACCAATCGAATAGGCCAGGCCAGGCAGGCAAGAATTCGAATGGCAAGATTAATGAGTTTATTAGTGCTACATCTTACCTGCCCATGAGACACAAGCACACAAGCCAGAAAAAAATGATTTATTAAATGTTACACATACATCAATAAAGAATGACTAGGGCCAAGAGCGAAACAACACTTTTGACAAACAATGAACATTTTTTGAAGAATTTTTTTTTCAAGCCAAAAATTGGCAAAATGGTCTATTTGAGTTTGGCTATCTTGTCCACGTGCTTTTTTTTGTATGAGCAAAGCCGATACGATCTCTGCACCTTTTTTAAAGGAGGGGCTCATCGAAAAAAAGTAAAACTCAAGTTAAGTAAGTAAAAAGTCAATCATTCGCGAAAAAAGAAAGTAGGTATAGTTCAAGGAAACGGAAATGTGTAGCAAGCTTCAGTTCGTCGTACGTGCTGGTATGATGTTGGTGAATGAGTCAAACTTTAAAGAAAAAAATTATTCTTCGCTGTTAACGCCAGATTAGATTAAACTCATGCATAATACTCATTTTCGTGAAAATTGAGTTTTCTTTTTTAAAGGAAAATGTCAAATTGACAGGATATGCTGTCCAAAATAGCAAAAAGTTTTTACTTTTATCTAATCCAAAACTTCTATCATATCAACAATGCTTATTGCAAAACAACTTATTTCTCTTCAGAAAAGGGAAAAAGTGACAATGTACAAGTAAATATGTCATCATTTTGGAGAAGATTAGCCAAGAAAATTGAAACTGAAAGTTGTAGAATTTTTAACAATGGGAAATCGATGTAAAACATTTTAATTTTGACTTTTGAAAAGATTTCAAGTGGAGAGTTTTAATACGTGAAAACGCTCATTTTCAAAGTAAGAAAAGCACAATAAAAATCGTTATTTGATACAAAACAATGATAAGATGAAATATTTAAGTGATTGTCAAAAGAGGAAAACTGTTTTTCGTCCATCAAGCATCTTCCTCTCTCCGTCCATCTGTCCAACTCATCTCCGTCCTCATCTGCTCACACCACAGTCGTTGTACACAAAGTACCAGTTCAGTTCATCTACTTATTTATTTCACATATGCCTTGTGGCATGGCATCAACTAGAGAATAAAATTTGCATATGAATGAGCAAAGGGAAAGCCTAATTTTTTATCGCGCATTCCTTTCAGTCATTAGGCGATATCCATGCAAAAATTTTCTTAGGGTTGACCAGATAAATGATGCTCTAGGACTTCTTTCTTTGGGTATTACTCATCAACATCCTCATGCATATGACCAGACTGCGACTGCTTCTTGAAGAAAAAAAAAACCTCTCGTGTCATGATTGCATTTTCCTTTAAACTGTCGATGTCTTTAGCATTTTTATAGCCCTTCAATATTTATTAGGTCGAGTCGACTTTTCATTGCAAAAATGTGTGACCTGAATGGGCCGAATAAGCATTTCCTAGTGCAAGTACACCTAAGCTATATACACAACATGTAATTCATGAATTGTTTATTGCACCCTCCTCATTTCACGTGAATTTGCATGTCTCTCTCGTTTTGCCTTTCATTTTCGAAATAAACGCATTAACATACATAATTTCGAGTACATCATTACATTTGAGTACACTTCATTCAGATTTATACTTATTGGAGGAGCTCTTGACAATTGAAATCGCAAATTGAAAAAAGTGAAACATAAGTGGAGGGAAGCCGGCCACGTTTATCATATAACTCTTCAGGTTTCGATGACTTTGACTGCGCATCCTTTGTTATTTATTAGGGGGCAATAAACAAATTTTATCAATAAAAATACTATTTGCTCATTCATAACAAATTAATTATACTTTTTTTATGATATGCAAAAAAAAACTTTCAAAGTAAACAAACTCGCTTTTTTACTTACTTTGGGTCTCTTCCATACAAACTGGAATGGGGGTGTTTGATGATAAAACACTGAGGTCTGCACAGCAGGAAACTCAGGGTCTTCCCATAAATCCCCACGCTTCAGACACAAGTTTTTTATTTTTTCGTAGTCACTTGACATTGTGAACTAATTTATTTTTAGCGCTACTTTTTAAAACAGTAATTATTTTTGCATTGAGCCAGCTTAAACTTCTGGACTGATGATTAAAAGTGACATCAAAACTCGAACGAAGGACGAACAGTGTAAGTAATGTCACGAGTCCCGCAGTCTTTTTCACTTCCGTTTTTAATTTAAATTCACTGAACTTCACAAACTATTAAAATTTTCCTCAATTCAGAAAAATTGTGATTTTTATCACGAACCACGATTACTAGCAAAAGACTTGTTGTAGTACCTTGTCATCTGTCAGAGTTGCAGATTCCACTTTTTATTTTAAGGTGCGTCACATAAATATGAGGAGGAGCGAAATATGCGATTTTCAAGGGCCGTCTTTAGAATTCAGGTGGATTTATTGTTGCATTATGAACCTTTGGNAAACTCGAACGAAGGACGAACAGTGTAAGTAATGTCACGAGTCCCGCAGTCTTTTTCACTTCCGTTTTTAATTTAAATTCACTGAACTTCACAAACTATTAAAATTTTCCTCAATTCAGAAAAATTGTGATTTTTATCACGAACCACGATTACTAGCAAAAGACTTGTTGTAGTACCTTGTCATCTGTCAAAGTTGCAGATTCTACTTTTTATTTTATTTGCAGTCACATATTATTTTGATTTTTATTCTATGATGTTTCCTGTGATTCAGAAATGATTTATGTTAAGATCAGAGATAACATCGGAGAAGATGCACTTTTTAGATTACGAGCTTGTAAAGACGTACGCGTTNTAATGTCACGAGTCCCGCAGTCTTTTTCACTTCCGTTTTTAATTTAAATTCACTGAACTTCACAAACTATTAAAATTTTCCTCAATTCAGAAAAATTGTGATTTTTATCACGAACCACGATTACTAGCAAAAGACTTGTTGTAGTACCTTGTCATCTGTCAAAGTTGCAGATTCTACTTTTTATTTTATTTGCAGTCACATATTATTTTGATTTTTATTCTATGATGTTTCCTGTGATTCAGAAATGATTTATGTTAAGATCAGAGATAACATCGGAGAAGATGCACTTTTTAGATTACGAGCTTGTAAAGACGTACGCGTTTAAAAAACGAGACAAGAATAAGTGAAGGTGAAAATTAATTTCTTTTTTATTTTATTTTACTATAAAAACCCCACTCTTAATTCATTCTTAGAATGTGCTCATTGAAGATGATGACAATTTGATTTAGAAATTCCTAACGTGAATTTGATTACCTCAATAGAAAATACGACGACAATGAAATCGGTGTGAACTGCGAAAAAAAGCTTTTGGTAAAGCACGATTTATGNACATCGGAGAAGATGCACTTTTTAGATTACGAGCTTGTAAAGACGTACGCGTTTAAAAAACGAGACAAGAATAAGTGAAGGTGAAAATTAATTTCTTTTTTTATTTTATTTTACTACAAAACCCCACTATTAATTCATTCTTAGAATGTGCTCATTGAAGATGATGACAAGTTTGATGTAGAAATTCCTAACGTGAATTTGATTACCTCAATAGAAAATACGACGACAATGAAATCGGTGTGAACTGCGAAAAAAAGCTTTTGGTAAAGCACGATTTATGCTTGGACTCAGCTTGGCCCGAACAACAAAAATACGAAGGCACGCATGAAAACTGATTTCGTTTTTCTTTATTTCCCTTACATGCGTGATTTTTTTTGCAAAATATTTCATTTAGTTCGAATCCGTTCAACTTCTACTTTTTTCCGCGAATTGTCACTGCGCTACGACTATGAAATCAAATCCAATCCACAACGACACCACAAGAACACAACCGCAAGTCATCTAACAAAAGGCCCGAAAGACAAAAAAAAAGAATATCTTTTCAAGTTCTGATTCAAGCTCATCACCACTGCACAAATTCAACTCACAAACTAACAAAACTTTAGACAAAAAAATTTCGCCCTAAAAAGGATTCTTACATTTTTTGCATAAAGTTTTTTATACAAAACCAAAAAAACTGCAAGTTTTCTTTCATTCCGGTAGTAAAATGAAATATGGAATCACATAAATGTTCAACCAAAGAAGGAAACAAAAGAGTTTCGAAAAAATATATTACGAGCACTCTTCAAACTGTCTCATCATCATTTTTACCACGCATAAACCATCAAAAAAATATTTCCTCCCACGGCCCCACTGTAACCGATGCCTTTAGAAGAGTAAGCGCTTAATTGAGTGATCCTTCGCACCTGCTGCGATTTACCCTGAGTTTTCTTCAAAACTCTTGACAATCTCTTTTCTTGAAAAATGTTCCTCCGAAGTGAACTCTTATTGTGCAATAATAAAGTGGTTTTACTCGCATTTCAAACATCGCACACCATCCCACACAATCACAATTGCAGTCATAATAATCATAATCGAGGTTAAACAAAAACCGAACGAGGAAATATCGACAGGAATTTTTTCGTCATAATAAAAAACGCAACGATTTATGCATTTATTGTTATGCGCGTGTGGGAGCACAACTCAGCGTGAAAAAATTTCAAGCATGCAATTCATTTCTGTCTTGTCAATTGTCAATAATTGCATAAACAAGGAGAAGGTTTCCCTGTCTTGCATAGCATAAAACAGTCGCGTTTTTTTTGGAATTCGATGTGAACAAATCTGTTGTTTAGGTGGAGGATGACAACATGCCACCTGTTGATTGATTTGATTTGGTGTAGGACGAAACTATTACGATACCACTTAACAATCTTTATTTTTTTCTAAACTGCCGGACACAGATCAATTTAATGTTTGACATGTTCCAATATTCCTTATCAAATCTTTTTTAATTAAACTTTAATGAACCTCGAGCATTTATTAATCACTCATTAAAACGGTTTTATGTTTTTGTTTATGTCAATTCCGATAACCACGCTTAATGAGCCAAGATAAGCTCAAATCGTTTATATTTTTGAAGCAGCTGCATTTGTTCTTCTAGTTTTCCATTTATAGATCATTAGGGATTGTTGTTATTATTATCACCATCACCAAAAATTATTCATGAAAAAACAAAGCCCACTCCTGTTGATTGATTTGATTTGGTGTAGGACGAAACTATTACGATACCACTTAACAATCTTTATTTTTTTCTAAACTGCCGGACACAGATCAATTCAATGTTTGACATGTTCCAATATTCCTTATCAAATCTTTTTTTATTAAACTTTAATGAACCTCGAACATTTATTAATCACTCATTAAAACGGTTTTATGTTTTTGTTTATGTCAATTTCGATAACAACGCTTAATGAGCCAAGATAAGCTCAAATCGTTTAAATTTTTGAAGCAGCTGCACTTGTTCTTTTAGTTTCCCATTTATAGATCATTAGGGATTGTTGTTATTATTATCACCATCACCAAAAATTATTCATGAAAAAAAAAAACAAAGCCCACGAATAAACGCTAAAAACCGCACACAGTGCACTTACTCCACACACTTCAGTACAAATTTTGTAGCGCAAATCTTGCATGAAAAAATGTAAGTCAGTGAAGCATGCAAAAGTGGATTTGTTTGCTGCTGACGCTAATTTTTTTTCAAGATTTGACTCGATCGTTGATGGGGATGATGATGATGATGACTTATATCTTTAAAAAACACATTTTGCCTTAACCGTTTTTTGTGTGTGTGCTCACTGATATCAAGTCCTTAAGATACTGGCTGAAGAGCAGGCAAAAATCGCAGCCTTTGTTCAGCGTAAGGCATGCTTTACGCTGCGTGTGTGGTTGGTTGCTGCAATGCTTAAACAATCAAGAAGGCATAGGCATGGCACAGAACAAGGAATATCAGAAGATTGTTCTTATTATTATGCATGCATCATGCAGATTTTGCAAAAATCTCATTTAACAATTGAAAAATTTGTAGTATAGGTAGTTGATAGTGTAATGCCTACATGTCGCCTCAAAAGAAACGAAAACTGGTGTTAAATAGCTGTGCTGTTGAATTTGAAGCTACATAGCTGTTTTACTTGTAGATTGTATTGTAGCTTGTGTTGTTGATTGTTCACCAACCACACTCTTTTCATTGTTTGAACTTATGAACATGTAGAAAAAAAAACTGTAGCTGTGATTGCGATTGTTTGCCAGTCTCAGATACATCGTTTTGATGAAGACGCCGAGAAGTGAACAAGACAACGTTCAGAATGAGAATTAGCTAGTTAGTAACTCTTTCTTGGTTTGCCACTACTGCTAGATCTTTTGTGAGCAGCAGGTATTTTTCAGTTGGTTCAGTAACAAAACTAAAGGAACACTATCTTAGGACTTAATGAACAAAGGCATGTAATACCCTGTCTTGCTCCTTTGAATTTTAAGACATCTTTAACAAGCGGATTTGAAGATTGTCTAGCGCATTCATTGTAATTGAGTAAGCAACTTCGTAATTACCATGAAGGATAGATTTTTAAACGTTGTTAATCTTTATTCGCGCAGTGCCCCCTCTCCATCAACAAACAACCCTGTAGCGACCCCTCTACTCAAAGGTAGTTATTTCATATAATAAATATTGGTAAATATTTTTTTGGAAACTTATGATGAACATTTTGAGGAATCTTTTATTGAATTTCGGCCATGCTCGTATGCTCTTTCAAAAACCTAATCCAAAAAGTTTTTTATTTAAACGGACTGTACAGTATATTAGTAAATACGTAATTCGGTAAAGTAGCGAGATTTATAAACTGAAACTAAAGATCAAGATAATTTCTGATTGTTTTTATGATTGCAAAACGATTTATTCTAAACCGACGGGCGAAATCTGTTGCTTATGAATTTACTCGTGAGCTAGAGTTTCTTATTTTTGACTTACAATCAGTGTCAAAAAACAAATCACAAAATTTCAAGTGGCTTCTTATGAGGATGGACAGACATTTTGGGAAGCAAACGGACTGACTGAAACTTGTATGATTTTGCAGTTTTTCCTGAGAAGCAGCACTTCCTATCTAAGCTTACTGAGAAGTAGTGCCGTTTCATTGTCGACTCTTGATGATGATGACTCAAGAATAAGATACTTTACAAGTGCGTTTGAGAAGTTGCAAAAACTTGCAATGTTTATATTTCGTATTAAAGTAATGTGTAGTTGAATGACCAGGCCTCTTCGAAACATGCACTGCATAAGATAGGATTTTTGTAAAAGGAAGGAAGGATTAAGTAAAGCCTTTCATCTCATCTCATCTCTCATTTCACCTTGTGCTAATCTCCTGCCTGAGAAGAATACTTATATTTTTAAGGAAAGGTAAAATGATAAAAAAGAAACTTAAGCCACATGAGTAAGGACTTGTACCATGATATGAATATGAATTGAATGTAATCAAGGAGCAAGTGCGACTCAATGATATGCATGTCGTACACACTACATACAACACTAACACTACTACAATCTTTTGTTTAGAATCGTTTCGACTTGGCTTCGTCAGTGGATGTGAGTCACACAGTCAGTCACATTTTTTACACTGTTCAATTCACTCAGACTCAGATTGAAATGAAATGAACAAAGACTAGGCCTACTTTACATTGAGCTTTTTTAGATTTGAAGGAACCCATTTGAATTGCATACAGCCAAAAATGAAAATACTCATCCCATTATTTACGTTCACGTTTCTGCAATTCATTCCATGTGAGCAACGAGAAAACATTTAATTTCGCAAAAGAAAAGGTGCAAATTTTTTGGGGTCTCCCTCACTCATCGTCAGTCTTTTTCATTTTCAACGTCATCTTCAGGATAACGAGGAAAAGAAAACACGCAACTGCTATTTTCTCTCTTTTCTTCCAAAGAAATTATTTCGAAATTTCACATGGGATGATGATCATAATTGAAGATCTAATAAAAACATTTTCGTTTTCGTTTCATTTTCAGCTCTCATGAACAAATTAGTCAGTCATTCTTGTTGTGGGATTGTGAATGATGATGAGGGGATGGATGAGATGTGAGAAAATTGCAAAATCTCCGCCAATTTTATCTGAAAAACATAATGCATAATGGAAATACATCATCACATCACACACATCGCATTAATGAACAATTTTCTTTTCGAAATCCCTACCAATCAAACATGATTAAATTTTATGGGGATAAAAACTAGAGTATTAAAGTTCTCAGGTTGGTTGAATGACTAGCGCGGCACCACCAAAGCCGCTTCTAATCTTAATCTCAATTGAAATGAAGTAAGAACATAATAATAATGTGAAGTTTATTCACATGAAAATGATAACTTTTAATTTACGGCGAAGAAAAATGTTGGCAGTTGATTAGATTGATTGAATGCAGAGCAATTTGCTTTACAACTACTCTCTGTCCGACTGAAGCTAATTTCATCCTTGGAATATGCAATGATATCTCGAGTTTTTGATCATGTGAAGTCGAAGTCGGCTTGACTTCACATGATTTTGCAGGGCTTCTCCCTTCTTGAAAGTGTTGATGTTGATGACGATTTTTTTCTTGCAGAGACTGCAGTATTCATAGGACTCATTGTAAATTAGTAAGCGTCAACCAAGAGGAAATTACTTTGACACGGATTTCAGTTCTTATCAGAATCTCAGTTCAGAAGAATGTATAATGGCAAAAGAGAGGGTGATGCCGACGGGATGGGATGTGATTTGGTGATGATGATGACAAGGCTGTATTTTTCTTTACTGTCATTTCATTTCAATTTCAGTTCCTTGTCATTTGACTTCTCCCTGATTTATCGTTGTTAGGTTGGATGGAGGACAAAAGAGAAGATTGTCTTTGCTGAAATATGATATGCCTTTGTCGAGGTGAGTTTGATCCTGCCTGGGAGGATTGCATATCCTTGTTTCTAACTAATCAACCGTGATGGTAGAGATAATGTGATGCAGATGTAGTGTCATTTCCATCTGATTAGGGAAATTACAGTAATGATATCAGGTTACGCGAGGTGTAAACTGAAATACTGATCAATTTCCTACTTTTTGAGATGAAAGAATGAATCTTAGGATAAATTAATGTATGGCATCTGTTGACAGCGAATTTATTTGCGAGATAGAAATTTTGATTTTAAGCTTCCAATTTCTAAAACTCCGATTTCATATTTACATTTTTGCGAACTTAAATCATAGACTTCGAAAAGAAGATGCGATTAGATGACCTATGGCCGTTTACTTTTTAAGCAAGATGGTGGAGGTGAGGGGAATTCCAGAGGTGGTGAGGGGAATTCCTCCAGTGGTGACGAGTGGGACTCCGGCAAGTGGGCTAGAAATCAGTCCTCCTGTTCATGAAAATTCAGGATTTTATTATTTCAGAAACTTTATAAGAAAATATGAACAAGAGCTAGAAATGAATTGGCGTATTACCGCTGGTGATGATGTATTGAGCGCTGGCAGCAGCGACAAGAGCGACGAGGACAAAAAGAGCGATCTGTAAACAATAAAAATTTTTTGTTAAGGATTTGTAAAAATTAATAAATGAATTTCGGATAATTTCACTTACGAGCTTAGACATGTTGACTGATTTTGGTTTTGAGGTTTGAAACCCAAAAAGAATTGTGGATTGTTAGATTGAATGTTTTCAGATTGCGACTGAACAAGTTCTGATGAATTCTCTGGAGCAATCTCGGACTATTTATACGAAATTAGACGCAAGTCTGAATGGATATTCTAGCTTTGATTTCTCTTCATTTAAGCATCTTTGTTTTATGGAAAGTTGACAAAAAATGATATTGATGTAATCTAATAACTATTTCAAAGCTAAGCACTAAATCCCAAGCATGTTGCATAACAAGTTGGATTGACCAAAAGTTTTTCCGGATTGAGTGTAAGCCTGTGAGGGAACGTGAATTAAATTAATATGCTTGTTAAATTGATGGTGTAAATAGGCACGCATGCAAGTAAGGCCTAGAGCTAACAGCTAGCTAGTTGAAAGCAAACGCTACGCATCTTTTGCTTTGTTTACGTGTGTGCAAAAAACATGTTCCAGTTGGGCGAAGCCATTTATTATCACTTCGACAAAAAATAGGAATCACGCACCGATCGAGTGGGACTGATTGGATTGCATCAGATAGAATCTTCCTCCAGGGCACGTGCGTAAAGGTAAATGAAATTTTAGAATTTCCAGAACCTAGATCTGGGCTGTGCTCATCATCGATAGTCTAAAGTTCAATTCGAAACTACGTCTTAAGAAACTCATCAAGGGAAATGTTCCTTGTAGATTGCATCAGATTATGCAAATTATTTCAGGATTGAAATTGGATTGAAACACGTGGAATTTGGAGTAAAACCAAAAAAAGCAAAATGATGGCCTTCGCCTGAAGAGGATAGACGTTTAGACATGAGTGCAAAAAACTGGGAATCATGCGTTTTGGTGATGGTCACATAATTAGATGCAAGCATAAATATAAACAATGAATCTATGGACAAGTCAAGACTTGACTGATGATGCGATGAATGATAATGATGCCTAAAAGATATATGTCTGCTTTAATAGCTCAATGGTGAGGAAATGAAAACATGCGCCAGACTATTCAATTCGAAGTTATTTGTAACGGCAGTATGATTAGCTAAATTATATAATTATTAATATTATGGCCCTGAAACAAAAAAAAAACTTCTAAATCTTATCTTCAAACGAGGCTCTAAATTTATTTTTCTTTGCTTAACAAACGGACAGACATAAATACATTAAATTAAATTCTTTAATCTACATCTAATTTATTTTGTAAATGAATATTCAAACTTCTTAACAATACAATAAATCAAAAACTGTACAAACTACTGAGCTACTAAGCAAAGTTTATGCTCTTTTTGATTCAGATTTGTGGCAAAATTTTACCTGAACTGGATCTGAAATCTACATCAACCTCCGATTTATCTACAACTACTGTTTGCACATTAAATACACATTAAAATTTCTTTGGTCTCATCTAGCCGTACTACTAGGAAATACGTTATAAGCATTCCTCAGACTTAAAACTTAATTGATATTCGTCGTTATTCTGTCCTTATCATTAAAATTTGAAAAAGTTATGTACACATCACATTTAAATCCATATGTATTTCTACCAGCATTAAAAGCTAGAGCTAGACGTACATTTTTATAATAAAAAAATTGTCACCGTCAGAAGAATTTCGTATTTAAACTAATAATCTTTATACATAACATAATACAATAGTAAGGTCTAATGAAATTATTCTGAAGTCATTACATAATTTATATAGAAAAACTACTGCATACTTTTAATATCTAACATAATGGCACCATTTTAAAATTTTATAAAAGTATTCAGTCCTATATCCTATCAATAAAATTGGCATTGATATTCCAACAATTTAATGTACTATATAAAATTTTGTAAGAATCTTTCAGCAGTTACATAATTTATTTTAAAAAATCCTACTAAATAATATAAAATAACATGTTCCTCCTTCTTATCTTCTACAATACCTAATAAATATACGAACCTCTTATACATTAGCTTATTAGAATATCAATCATGTCCAGTGTCAATTTAATTTTTTTTCTGTAGGACGACATGAATGGCTACAGTAAATTATTACAAATATTTGTCAGAGTCGGAATAACTATTTTATTTACCTCTAAAAATTATTTAAGCTATACATCCACAATGACAAGAAAGACACACTCTTCGACTCTCTTTTTGCTAAATATATCCTTTACAATAAGCTAAACAAATTGAAAAATAAAAACAGAGATTTATCATTATCACAATAAAAAATTACAAAATTTTTATGGTACATTCAATTGAATAGAAATCAATTGGAAGGGGACAGACGCATTCTGTTTTGAAGGGCTGTAGAACCACCCTTTTAGCCTTGCATTTTTGTCGAAGGAGTTGGAATTAGGCATACACGAACGTCACATTAAGGTGCGTGTCATGTACGTAGTGTCCTTTTTCCTTGCTAAAAATAGATAATTTTGTCATTGTTTCAGCTCACTAAGCATTACTAAAAACGTGGAAGTGTGTACATTCAAAATTGTACTTGGCATTATTAGTCATCCAAACACAAAAAAACAGAAGGGAAGGAAGATTACTAAACATAAATAAAAGTTTCAAGATCAAATGGAAAGTGGTAACTGAAGCAATGTACATCATCGATACCCGTAATGGTTATAGCTACTACTATTTGTTCCAGCCGCGCCATGATGATTTTGATTATGACTAACAACGCCTCGACTCGTTCCCGCTGAGTCATAATTGAGCCGCGAGTAGTAATGGGACGCATAAATGGCATGTTGACTGGGCACAGGAGGCGATGGAATGGGAAATCCGCATTGACTATCCGTATCATCCGTGCCGTCCCCAACGCCTCGATTTTGGTCCTTGATGACCATTTCATCGTTACTGTTATTTCCGCTGCCGTTTGCTGTCGTAGAGGCATAAACTGGCTCATTACGATCATTCCTATAGCCTTTGTTGATATAGGCTCGGAAGTTCTTCAAGGCTCCGACTGGGCCTCCAGCGGAGGTGGATGCTGCCGTATTTTGATGTTTTTTGCTGCCTTGCTTGATGTAACGACCGCTAGTGCTCTTCCTTCCGGTGCTGGCGCCCTCGCTTCCAATTATAGTTGGGATGGAGTCAGTCTGTGGATGCTGGAAATTTTGAGCGTGGTCTGTCGGAAGATATTTGGGAACAAAGAAATGTTGTTTGGAGCCAAGCTGGGGATTTGGTTGTCCCGGGTTGATCGCTTTTCTGCTGAACTCGTCGATGTAAAATAGAGGAGACTTGTTACGACTTCCACTTCCACTCGTCCCTGATCCAGAGGAGGAGTAGTGGTAAGCGCTTAGCGGGTTGTGGTTATACTTTTGCTCATCCCTTGCAAAGGTGACACATCTCGCAATTTTCGAGGCACATTTGTCCACAACGCTCGATCTTATGGAGAACATCAATGGAATTATCAGACTTGGCATCAGCGCAATTATGTAGAGATATTCGAGGACGAAACCATTCGCCAGGTAAGAGAACGGACAAGACAGACATGCAGTTAAGAGGTAGAGATGAAAAGGAGTCCAGCATATTCCGTTTACGGCAAGGATCATGGCAAATGTGAGACGGTGATGAGCTTGCAGTTTTCTGTGCCATCGATACAAAATCTTTGGATCTTGGACGGCTGGCTTTAGTACAGTCAAGAAGAAAATGTAGAGAGCTGGAATGAGAGCCAAATTGCAAAAGTAGAATCCACTGACAAAGCGTAAGTAGTCATCGTTAAACTGGTGGAGGAATATGCAAAAGCTAAAGTTGGTTTTCCAGCCTGCCAGTGGAAGAGAGCCGAGGATGGAGGAAGGTAGCCAGATAGCCAAGAGCCACAGTGGAACTGTGCCTAAATAAAAAAAATATTTTGAATTAATTTTTCTGAATTTAAAATAAAAACTTTATTTTTAAAATTGATGAATGATTTATTTACCTCTGGCCATGCTGGAATATTTTCGAGTAGGTTAAGTACGATGCTAACGTTCTGTCCACTGCCAGGGACACCAAATGAAGGGATATCGCCACACTGAGAGCAATCAAGCAACTGTTCACGGTGAGACACTCTCTTCCTTGATCCTCAAAAACTCTAAACTCTCCCAAAATAAAGAAGGAGAGAGATATCTGCGAGTACAAAGTCAAAAGTCCAAGGAGCAAGTAAGCCACAAATAAACTATGAAGAAGTCCCTGTGTACTCTGGGGTAATATGTAGAATCCCTTTCTCGCTCCCACAGAACTAACCCAACGATTACTCCTTATCATTGTGACAATCGCTAAAAGGTTAAGGAACACGATAAGAGAGGCTATCAAGATTTTAGGGAGAGCTGTGGAGAGAAAAGTCTCTGCATCCACTACGGGACGGTCTCTTTCACGGAAATACATGTTGTGGTTATTACCACCACCACCACCACTCGTGATTATTGTGCTACCCCCACTTGGATTAGGGTTTGAGGCTGTTATGATACCACTATTGTAATATATTTTATGTCCATTACTCGCAGCTAAGATTAGGTCACTACTTGTCCTATTGTAAGCCTCATTACTATTATTTCCAGCACCGTTCAACAGTAAAGCCGTGGAATTAAAAAAGTGTGAGAGCGCCGAATGAGCAGAATTCCTTCGAATGATTTGTGCCGTTTTCGAGGGTCCAACTGGAGTTATCGAAGTAACAGATTTCCTTGACCCTTGATCTGCTGACTTGACAGTGAGGACACAAAATCTGAAGTTTTTGGAGTAGAGATTGCAGCCTGCTGTCAGACTCACAGTTTCCCAATAGTCGAGTATTAGTGACATGCACATTCTGACGGATTTCAGGAATATGATATTCCGATGGGACGGGATGTGGATGTGAAGAACAAAAATTGTAATAATGAGTTTCGCTATTATTCCTATTCCTATCTGCTAGGCCACAGTCACGGAGCAGAAAAAGGAAGAAGGGGAAGTTTTCACTGTTCCTGCTTGACTGTGGTTCCTGTTGCTCCTGCTTATGGATCTGGATCTGGTAAATGATGATGTGATCGTGAGGGAGATAAGGGCTCGCTTTGTTTCTGATACTGTTGCTCCTACTCCTGATATTATTATTCCAGGTTTTGTTGTAGTGTTTGCATTTGCGTAGGTGTACGGTCAAGGGGCATTCTGAGACCATTTCAGGAAACTCATTCCCTCTTGGCTTTTTTGGTAGGGCTGTTGGGTATTTTTTTTTCTGATAACAAAATTTAATGAGTAATGAGTTTGCTCTTATCTCCAAGTTCCAGGGTAAAGATTCACTTTTCTCACTTCACTTCACGTTATCCTCCGGTGATTTGGATGAAGAAAACCACAGAAACTTTGCGGAGAGATAGAACAATGAAAACTGTCATTTGTCACCTGCTTCCTCTTTTGAAAATTATGTCTGAGCAAAAGTAACTGCTCGCACGAGCTCTACCTTCGGCAGTGATGTTGCCTACTACAAACTGAAAACCACAAAGTACTTTGTGAAACAGATACTTCAGCAAAAATTATGAATGAGCAGCTCAAACCTCATTTGCGAGTTAGTCACAGTCTCACAGTCACTGTAATTTTATCCGCAAAAGTGAAATTGAATGTGACGATGAAAAGAACAAAAGCTTTAGATGTAGTATAAGTAGCATTCCATTCCAGTGAGGATAATAAATATGGCAGGAGGCGTTCGCGTACAGGATGCGATGTGATGTGATGCTGCCCAGGGAAAAAAAAATTATCTTCGAAATAGAGACGGATAGACAGGAGGCATGTGCATCACCAACAAACAATGATAGAGACCGAAAAAAAACTTTGACATTTGCTTGTGAACAAGCTTCTGTTTTTCCTCTTATTTTCCCACTTCCACTCGATACAATTCTCTGTTTGCTTCTTTTGACAATGAACTTAGTCTTGTTGGTTGTTGGGAACGAAAAAGGGTTGATTAGAGGTTTGCGGTTTGAGAGAGAGTGAGAGTACAGCCTCGACTACCCACACAAATAATAATTCTCTTCTCTCCCGACTTTGTTTTTTTTTTGTGCCACGCGAACGTTAAACTCCGGAGAAGAGGGATGGTAAACTTGAAACAGAAAATAAATATCCAAGTGCTTTTTCTCTTTCTGTTTGGGAAAATTACTAATGAAAAATGTTCGGGGCGCAACGTATTGTCCTCCTTCGAGTCCTTTTCTATCTTCACTGATTCACTCCAGTTTTAATTCATGGAGAAGATTCTGCAAAAAAAGAAGAGATAATATTTTGACGTACATTTCAGATAATTTATAATAATAAAGCTTTGGTTTAACCTTGAACTGCTGCCAATTAAAAAAGAGTTTTTTGGTGATGACATGAAAGAGAACTCCGAGGAGGTCAATAGACAAATATTAAATGATTATGAATACGTAATCCCACATCCTGCTTTCCCCCTCGCAAATTTCTCACAGTAATGATAAGGCTAGAGTTGAATGAGGAAGCCTAATCGGACGTGCTTAAATAATGACTCGTCTTTTGCATTGCAATGCTATTATTTTACTTTTATTTTTATGATTACGACATGCTCCTGCGCAAAAATATGTTCCTTATCGGGCAAGAAAATGACGGGGAATGAAAATTAGTTTTGGATAAGAATGAGTCTTCAGGATAAATATGTTTTGGCACGAGTGAAACGGACGCAAAGCAACATGGATTGTTATGACTTATGACCGGCTCGACTCGTACAATTTGCGTACTATTATTGTTATAGTTATGGCTTTGTGATATGATATGATATGGCCGGGAGTAGTAGAAATATGACGATACAAATCAGTTATTAAAATGGGGAATATTCTTATAGTTAGTTTTTTTGCAGACTTAGTACATGTGGAAGGAAGAAACTTTTGTTCATTTGCGATGATAAATTGTGATAGCAGAAAAGTTGAGCTCAAGTTATGGCTCTACAACACAGACACACCGGCCGGTCAGTAAAGTTGCTCTTGCTTCATCCGAGGTTAAGTAGAGCCTAATTAGTAGCACTCGTTCAGAAAAATAGTTTTATTCATCTGATTTAAGAATGAAAAATGGAGAGAACTTTTTTTCTGATTGTGATTGTGAGCTTTTTGTTTAAGGCGGAGGTAATGCTCGTGGTGATAAAGAATTAGGATGGAAAAAGACGTAATTAAAATGAGATATGCATTCCTTTTCCAAAGTTCTAGTCTGGACAAAAAAAAAAAAGAAAATGTGATATGATGTGGATCATGGGACCTCTCGATTTTCATAGCATCAGTAAGTAACAAGCATAGATGCCAAATAGTTTCTCAGTATGAATGATGCTTATTGCCTACGTGGAGTTGATCTTCATTTCATTTTTTTTTTTTTTTTTTTTTGGAGAATGAGATTAAAGATAAAAACCTACTGACAGCAACTTCCTTAGGCCATGGCACATCATGGTGGGTACTTGCATGTTTTACCCAAAAATTTAAATGAACTTTACCTTTTCTTTAA
>JAHZMX010002277.1:4451-19311 GCA_027743895.1 Seira musarum | reverse complement strand
CAGATTCACTTTCTCGTAACAATATCCTAACAGTAAATAATATTTTCACTATGCACATACATCACTATAACAAGCATAATGAACAAACTCCTTGACGATTGTGTTATCACCAGAACAATCCTCATGGATGGGGTGTGGCTATTGCAGTCCAACGGAAGCATTATGAGTTCAAGATTTTTATTCTGATAAACTCTCTTTATCAATATAGCATGGTCTTTACTTTGCTATTTTTGTTTGGTCTGCAAAAGTATTTTTTAAAACTGGATCAAAATGCTGTTGTATCTGGTTAAAACTCGAACAAATTTCATGTTTGTAGAACGTTAAATTCCTTATTAGTGAATTACATTACATTTTGTGTAGAAAAATAATCTAGTTTAATTTGTATAATAGATCAAAGTCACTTTCAAATAATATAAACGCGGTGTAATCTTAACTTAAAATAGATGTCACGTCAGCTAAAGTGTTTTGACGATTTTCAAATTGGAAAAAGGTGTTTTCAAGTACATTTCAAATGAAATTGAAATATTGAAGGGAGTCAAATGTAGCAGATATTAAAGACATATTTTCCAACTTTCTCAACTACACATAGGTATCCTTTTACCATTCCCAAGTAAGTCTTTGCAATATCTTCCGGATCAATTCAATCACGTGCACCTTTAAACTTCAATCTCAAACTCTAACTCACAATCAGCGTAAGTTTTTTTAATTCCACAATCACAATTGCAAAACGAAATGGATTTACTCATCTCTCTCTGTCAGATTATTGCGCAACTGTCCAGCGGGAAGTGTCCAAAAGTTCATACGTTCATCAAGATGAGCTTAAAAATTCATATTACCTTGCAGTCGACAATGGGAAAAAAATTTGATGGATTGCATTTCCATCGAGGACACTAAACTTAAAGTAGGAACAACGATGAACTAGAGATAAACCAGTATCCACCGGATGTCAGATCCCTATTTTTTCCATAGAGCTATTTTATTTATTCACATATAGCAGCATAATTAACCGTAATTTAGTTATGCAAATTTTTTCGTCGACTTACGATTCATATCGATTTTAAAAAGTGTAGACATGCTGGATAATTTTAATTCATAATTTGACCATGAGAACGAACCATGTCGATAACTTTGAATTTTTCGTAATTTTTTTTTATTTTACCCAGCTCAAATCCAACCAGAGATTAAATCAATGCTCACAGTAAAGAATGAAGGAAAGAGTTTTGGAGTGCTTTTACTTACCTTCTTTGTTTGGATTACAAGTGAATTTACAAGGAACCGCCCCAACTGTACCCCCCTAACCTCATATAAGGGATATGTCATCTTGATCAGATTTATTTACTTATTACAAATTCGCCTTTATATCAATGTAAAATTATCAGAGTGATCATTAATTTTAATTTTTAGGTCAGAATTTGCCTAACTTAAGATAGAGATAGACATCAGTTTACAAAATAGTCATCATACGAATATTACCTGCAGTATGTAGATAATGGAGAAGGTCGGTCAACGCCTTCATACCAGTGCATTATTGTTTGATGCTGGCCGATTTGTATTTCGGTGTTTATCCTGATACTTCCGGGCTCCGACTATGGTATTGTAATGCTTACCACAAGGGTCAGTATAAGAAACTAATCTACCCGTAGACAGTGTGTCTGGTACATGCTGTTAGGGGGGTACAGTTGGGGCGGCTCCCTTGTTAGTACAATGCGCAGCAAAAAAAATGGACGACAAAAAATAGGTTTGATTCTTTTTAGGAAAAGTATCTGTAGTGGTTGAGGTTTTCTACAGATTTTTCGGTGATTCAAATGGCCTCAACATACACAAGTTTACAATACTTCCGGAAGTATTAAACGCAGATAGGTCGATATTAGCTACATGACAAAAAACAATCTGTCATTCACATAAACATCCCATTCAACGGATTCTATTTTAACGACGTATTCATAGCATACAAATGAGTCGAAATAAATCCTGTTCAAAAATCTTGAAAGTAAACGAAGCCGTTTTTATGTAGTTCGCTTATTCCCCTCTCTGAAAATATTCATCGAATTTTGCACGGGAATCATGCTTTCATGTGCATTTCAAAAAGAAAATGAATACAATTTTTTTACTGTACTCTTATGCATAAGAGCAACAGTATTTTAAGCATAATTATGTTTAAAATATTGTTGAATTTTTTTTGTGAACTTCGTCTTTGTGTCAGAAGTCGGAGTAATGAATACATAGAACAGGAACAGACTGACATGACGCACTCACCCGTTCGTATGTCGACCGATTATAATTATTTTGATTACTTACTCATTTCATATCTTCTTAATTCATGCACTTTTTGAAGTGCACGAAATTCAGTGATGATAAACCTTGTTATGTTATTTACTACAACATGTGGAACATAAGAAATTAATGAGGAAAATGCTTGATGTCTGGTTGACATGAACACAGAAACCAATGGATTATCACGAAATTATGACTATGACGAACATTTCTTGCTCGCGTGCCAATGTCCGCTGACTTTTTATTGGAATCGAACTCGAAAATGATATTTTTCCGAGAGCGTAAATGATAATTATGATGCACTTGTTTACCTAAAATTAAACTTTAATACGGAGGGATTTTTATTTTAAACTTGGAAAAGTATTCTGATTGTAAGCATTCGATGTTGCATTGTAAGTTACTTAAGTCAATAGAAAACAAAGAAATCATTTGCTATAGGATTGCGTTAACCATTAATCGATAGAGCAAAAAATGGGCTACAAACTAGATTGAACCTTTTTTGCTCATTCATTATAGTCTGCAAAAAATATGGTAAAAGTACTTCTCTCTCGAATTCTAAAAAATCAATCCAAACAATTAAATGTTGACCCCAAACCGAAAACACTCCTCAAAAACCATGTTCAAACCACCTAATCAATAGCCCACGAGCAGAGCTTTTTTATAAGGTCAATGGTCTCTCCGTATTTATTTAAAAAGCGAAACCAGAATAATTATATTCCAAAACCTCATGTGGCACGCTGCGCAGTGATAGGAATCAATATCTTTGGTTATATTTTAAAAACTCGTGCTACAGGGAAGTTCAACCTTCGACATTCCCACTATCATAAAGCCCTGCTCAAGGGTTATTGGGTGAGACAAAGAAACCTTATCAATTTACCAATGTAATTGTTTGGGTGGCTTGAGATAAAACAAGCGTCCTAACCATCATTTTTTAATCAAAATGAGGATTATTTTTCAAAATTCCGCCAAAAATCGATCTGAAGGATGTTGGAGGTAGTAAAAGTGATAATCTTTCATATGAAAGCAACAGGACTTTGCATACAAATTCTATCTCTGCATACAAACCAAAATGAGTAAAAGGGTGCCTATATCACATTGATTTTGACTTTCTCGCAACCAAAGAAAATGCTTCGCTGTGATTGCAAATAAACTACAAAAAATTAAAACCGCATTCTATATTGTAGCGCAGGTTCTCCTCTACATTATAGTAGATTCTGGATATTCTATATTAAAATATGACAAAATGGTAGAGTGATTTCTCATCATAAGCCTTGCGTGTCCCAGTGCAAAAGCAGAAACAAATATATTGAGCTGGTACTGAGTCATATGTGAATTATTTAAAAAAAAAATTAAGATGCTTACATAATCATTAGAAAGCGCTTTTTCATACCCACAGCCTCTTTTGGGTTATAATTGGCATATTAATGAAAAATCAAAACACAAACTTGTACCAGAACTCCCTGTCCTACTACGTAATTAAAGACATTAACATCATTGAGAACTTTATTAGACTGAAATAAATATTTATTCTATCAATTTTTTCTCTGTCATTGGAGTTTCTATGTTAAAAAGTCCTTAAGAATTTCGTATATCAATATACTTTAAGTGTTTCGGGATGGACGAAGAAAACTTATGCCGTCACGCAATGTTTATGTGTATTACATTCTCGTCGTACTTTAATTATGTCCAACTATTTTCTCACCATTTATAGTCCGAGACCAGGGCTATCATTTAGCACAATTTGTATTTCTTTGTCCTTATATTTCGGCGAATAAAAACATCGTTAGCGAACTCACTGACTGACTTTATGTATATACTTCGGAAACAACGGACTTTAATCAATATTTATTCTCATTTGATTTCTTTCTTATGATGGAATTTTCAGGTTTCTATTAGTTTTTTTTTTGCGTGCTTCATACTTACACAAACATGCTGGTTAAAGTGTGATGTCTACCCTAATTGGAATAAAGGATTAATGCCTTTCAATTAGGGATGAAAATTAGCTTATATTAATTCATTAAAGAGAGTTATGAATGAATTCCTTAAAGTTTAATGAATGGTGAAGTGAACATCATTGAATATTGCACATATAGAAAAAAAATTTGATTAGGTTAATGTATTGGGATTTGGAAAGTTAGAGTTCATAGTAAAAAAATCCTAGGCCCATTAAGAAAATTAGCACAAATTTTATATTTTTTTTTCTATTTATATCTATGTTATCTAATTTTTCCTTTGTGACTTCATTTAGTGTATCCTGCCTGTCGGATTAGCCGAAGTCAAGGAATTCAATGGGATTTAAAATATTATTTATTAACGTCGTCGGGAATCGCCTTAATAATTACAACCATAGGCCAAAGCTCAATCCAAATTACATGGAAGAAAGGAAAAAGCCGTGATTTAATTAATTGTAATAATTCGAGCATGTAAGTTTTTTTCTTCTTCCTTGCAATATCTCAAATTATGTTTTGATCTTGTCTTCAGTAGTAGAAATTTTAATTCGTGTGATGAGCTTCATGTTTTTAAACTGATCTCATCAGGATTGGAATTTCATTAGCTCTGACATCTGTATTGTATTAAATGGTTGCACTGTTTTGGATGATTGTCCGAGTAATTGATTACGATTTTTGTAATTCTATTCTCCAGTGCCTGCAATCGAAACGGTTAACCTTCTGGCATTTCCACTACGTTCAGATGAAATTGGTTCATTAAGGTCATTATATTAGATCTAGAAACATGCGGTATGGGTTAATGAAAGGGATTTGATAACCATTTTTGTTAGTTGCCATTATTTTCCCCAGTTCATTACATTTTACTAATCCTTGTAAATTTCTATTTTCTTCCAACTTCTATACTGATTCACTAAAGAAATGGCGGAATTCACAAGAATTACAATTTTCATAGCGGATTAAATTAATAGTTTGAGTGAATTTTCATGTTACATAACGGACTTGTAAGTTTACCTGGACTTACCTACGGGATTCCAAATTTGAACACGAAGTACTTAATGTTTGCAGGAAGTTTATATTTGTATTTTCCACCACAGATTAAATTTATGTTTGTATCAAGATTAGAAGACGAAAGTTGGACAGCGTAATCTGCAGAGATATTTATTGTATACAGATCATCGTTGAACGGCATATTAATGGGTAGAAAATTAACGAAGGACCCGTAAGTGTGATTTATAAATTTATTCTTCGAAATTTGCCTTGTTAAAACATATTATGTTGCAACAGATATGAAATGGACACGTTGAGAGTCTCTAAATGATGGAAAAATTAATCAATTTTTAAACTTTCTTTTACAAATGCATATGAATATTCCCTGAACAAACAATTGACTTTAAACAAATTACAGGGTTTGACGAGTACTGATGTTATTTTCACCACCGTCACGACAATTTTTGAGCGATAGCAAACTTTTTTGATGCCGTGATAAACTATTTCATGTATGCGCTATAGTCTGTTTCCAAATTCTGACAGAATCGTAAATTCCAAATCCGTCAAACTAAAAAACTTCTAAACGCATTGGGTGTGATCCTGCTTTACTTCAAATTTAACAAAAAACCAAACAAAAAACCTTTTACTTAATTTTTTATCAAAATTAATTACATGGAGATTCAGGATCATTAATCACAATCACAATCAAGACCACAGAAAAGAAAGCAATCCATCCACGATGGTGATGTATAGTGTTTCCGCTATCAATTGCAAATGTTATGTAATGCGCAGTTAGCAATTAACTCGGAAATAAAACCAGATTGAATTAAATTGAATGACAAACTCAGAAAAACTGGATCGGTTTATTCCTTTGTTGAAATGTTCGCCCCTCTTAAGTTAAGTGAGAACAATCACATACAATCGTCTTTATTTATTTGACAATCAATTCCTTGAAGCAACAAATGGAAAAATAGTAAGTGTCTTTAAGCTCACGACTTTTTGTAGCCTCCATTCTCCTATCACCGTTCGCGACGACGACCAGACCATGACCATAAGGGCTTCTCTGTATAGCTTCGTGTGGTTTTTGTGTTATTACCTTTTTTATAGCATTAGACGTATATTTTGGACGTTCCGTATTTGAATGAGAATTACTAAAATCAAGCATAGCCGAGTCAGAGTATAAAAATGAATTTGGTTTAAACAGAGGCGTTTGAGAAAATAGTTCGAGTTCAGAATCAATTTTAATTTCACGCGAATTTTATTACTAAAATTCGTTGATGAAAATTTGCCTCTTTTTGGAGTAAAAATTGGCAAAAGTGGAATTCTGGGCTAGTATAACACCCTAATTTAATGAGAAGCGATGATTAGGGTTTGTATTAATTCCTTACTTTGGGGTAAACAATGGACCTGTCGTAACATGTATTTAAAATACGCAGTGGAAATCATGTTCCAAAGTTGAACTTTAGTAACTTTACTTTGTAAATGCTAAACTTTCAATTTTTTTCAAAAAATCGTAAACAATGGACCTGTCGTAACATGTATTTAAAATACGCAGTGGAAATCATGTTCCAAAGTTGAACTTTAGTAACTTTACTTTGTAAATGCTAAACTTTCATTTTTTTTCAAAAAATCGCTTGGAACAAAAACACTGTATGTTGTCGATTTTATGGCAAATTTAGCAATTGAAATGCTTTGAATTAGAAAATGCGCACGATTTCATAACAATAAAAAAACATGATTATATACATTTTATTAGACGTAGAGTGCTGAAGTACATATTGCTGCGATTTACAAGGGAACCCCCCCTGAACTGTAGCCCCTCAATCGCATATAAAATATATTTACAAGGGAACCCCCCGAACTGACCCACCCTAGTCGTATAAAAGATCCATATTGTCTGGATCAGTTTTTCATACTGTGCATGTATCCGTTGTTGAATTGCCGTAAAAGTATCACATGAATTTTTAATTTCATTTTTTGTGCCAAAATTCTTTATAGACTTGAACAGGCACAACTTCAATATCAACGTCTTCCAACTAACATGCTGCCGTCTAGGATTTTCCAGCTACAATAACATTTTAAACCGACCTTCTACATCATTCTGGCCTTGAATTAATTCCTGGGCATGAGGTGATTTCACTAGTGCCGTCGATCCACTTCATCAAATTAGAGATTTCGACAAATAATTTGCAAATTAAAAATTCCTGTGATACTTTTGCGGCAAATTGACAACGGATTCGTTGACAGTGTAAAAAACTAATCCAGACAATATGTCTCTTATATGCGACTAAGGGGGGTCAGTTCGGGAGGTTTCCTTGTTAGTCTCAACCAATTTTTTGCACTGATTATGAATCTGGGATCAGTTTCTTGTTAAAATGTTAGAGAACTTTTGAATTTTAACTTTTAGTTCATAATTCATTGACACTTTGGACAGATATTCACATCCCAATAGAAATTCACTTTGAAGTCGATAATACATTAATATCATCTCATAGAATTGAGAGCAGCTCGGTCAAAGTCAGCATAATCTTCAAAATCCGAGAAGTGGATAAAGCCTGTCGGATAAAATGAGTTCCTTCTTTCCGGGAAGGAGGAATTGGCAAAATCAAATTTTTAGGTACAATGACATGTGTTGATTTCGGTTTTTTAGGTTAAATAACAGATAAAGTAATATAAGTAAGCAATTTCATACTTTTTTTTAACAATTTGAAATTTCCCGCGTTTACCTCGGATATTATCTACTTTCGATCATATTCAAGATAAAAAAGGCATTTCTCTGAGGTTTAATGGTGCAAATAGATCGCTTCAGTATGAGTAACAAATTAAAATTATCCTTTGTAACATCCATTATAGCAGGTCCTGTAATTTGAAATGAATCAAATTGTAAATAAATAAAGTTATTCCTAGCTTAACGATTATAACCCACACGAGAGATAAATTGTGTTTGTTCAGAATTGATTTAGTCATGTACAACAATACCACCTGCCCTTCTTCTTAATTTTAATCACGCCGTGGAGATTGCGTCTCGAATTCGAACCATCCAATATCATGCGAATACCATACAACTGCTTCAAAGAAAGTTGCTTGAAATGAAAATAAAGGGCATGTATTACAAAATTCTTAAATATCTGGCATCATTGCTCTATTAAAAAACTTGATTTTTAATTTCAGTTTGACGGTGAATGTAAAAACCGAAACAGTTCAAAATACAAATTGCCAATGATTTTATTCACCATTGCTTCTTTCGACCCGCTGTCTTTTGAAACCAGTGTACCTAAAAAGATAACCTTGGATACATTTTCAAAATGCTTATAACGTGTATGGTACATAATATTTAAAGGGACTTTTCGGAACTCTTAACTCATTAATCGGGACAGATTTTTTACGACTAAAATGAAGGAATATTGATTAAATATGAGCAGTATTTTTCACAAGTAAAACTTTTTCAACTTTAATTCTTATAAACTTACCACTTCACGAGTTGGAAAAGTGTTGTATGCAAAAAATACTGCTCATATTTAATCATTATTCTTTCATTTTAGTCGTAAAAATCTGTCCCGATTAAGAGTTAAGAGTTCCGAAAAGTCCCTTTTAATATTTATGTACCATACACGCTATAAGCATACTGAAAATGTATCCAACGTTATCTTTTTAGGTACACTGTTTTGAAACTAGAGATATTCACAATTAATTACTCCCTAATATTTAATGATTATTATTCAGGGTACCCAAAGATGATTTAAAGGGGTGTGGACTGGATTGGTTTGACTTCAATAACATTTGCATCTGCAATACTTACAGTTATTGATTGCTTTAATTAAAACTAACGTGCTATTTATAACATACACTTAGGCAAGGTTTCTTGTAGTTGTTGCATTACGCCAGTAGGTATAAAAAACAATTGTTGTTCTATTACGTAATATACTAGACGAAATGAAGCACTTGATAAGGATGTACTAGTTTCGAGTAATTTTACAAAGATCTCACATAAAATGCATGCACGCTTTAGGATAATTCAATACCTAATCAATCAGTGTTTTTCGATGCTCCCGTGTCATCAATCGAGATGGAATAACCCACGTAAACCGCGGCAGGTACAATTGAACCTCCAGTCGGGAATACGATATGAGTGTGGTTGAGCCAAAAAAAAATGAAATTAACTGGCATTCCGAATCTCCGTTTTCACCAGTTCACTATGGGAAATAATACCTGTTTAGCAGAACATAAATATTTGAAGGTCGAAAAAATTTTATCGTTGCAACCCCAACATTTTTATGTGCAAATGGGTGGTAATTGTCTGAAGTTTTATGGTGGAAAGTTTCAGGACAAATCATTTATCCATATTTTAGTATGGCTCAAAACATTCTAAAAACTGCGAAAAAATTGGCTAATTTTTGCGTATTACAAATTTAAAATCACTGTCAGGTTACTGGTTTATAAAAAAAGTAGAATTCACGAAAATATTTTATTGTTAGATAATGGATACTGGGTCCAATATTTAAAGACATTTGTATGTATTACATGAGGGATATGTATACTTTGCTTACCTATTAACCTTCTTAAATGGATACAAAAAAAAAATAAATAAAAAACTCTTGCAGGATGTCAAGAAAATGAAACTAGTTCCCCTGAATCTTGATTTATGTCTGGTCGGTGTGACAAAAATCGGAAAGCCTTGCCTCTGGCGATTTATACACGATACAGATTAATGAATGCGAATAGTGAATGTGCTGGTCACATAAGATGATTGTAGTTTTAAAATCCGGGTTATGATAAATGGGAAAATAATCAAGTCTCTTTGAGTTCACGACTTATAATTTTTTTGTCACCTCTATTTTCATATTGCTTGGTTCGAAACAAGACGAGACGAAATGAGGCCAATGGCTTTTTATGAATGAAAGATAGGAATACATCATTTGCGCTATTCATCATGATCATGATCACATTGAAAAATGGCAAATCAGAAAATAATCATTTTCTGGTCAATTTAATGGACTTTATTGAATAACAATTTATTTCATTATGCAGGGATACCTCAGGGGTGAAATATGAAAAAAATCTAATTATAATCAAGCATAATTGAAAAAAATATTTTCCACACTTCGGCCGTATCCAACTGATCGACGTTGAGGTTATGATAATGCAAAGTACGGATTTTATTGCTATCTCTGTGCATTTATGATGACATTGTAGGTATATAAATAGTATTGGGACCGGTGCGAATGACATAGGTCGAATGGTCTCCTCTGGCATGGTCAGTTCCACAGTTTTTATTAACGACACTCGCTCTTCGCGTCTCATCGTTATTGTAAACTATAATTGCCAAAAATGGAAGCGCTAATAATTTCTCGTGAGATGCAATATGATAAGACGAGTGTTGATTATTGATTCTGATTGGGATGGCGTGTAGGCAAAGGTATAAGTAGTTTTTTGCAGAAATATTTTTGCTTTTTCTGTGTCAGCGGCACAACTGCACTGTCTTGATGATGTGATAATAACCTGTGAAGTAATAAAAGAGACACGGTTAGTGTCGATAATCTATTTATCTATAAGTTAATTTATGATATAGTTTGAAATTTATTATTTAGATGTCTGAAATATTTTTGACAGCTTCCATTTTCAATCGATTCGAATGAAGGAAAACATTAAGATTACAATTTTTTGCGATGGTGGTAAAGTAGTAATAGTTATGCCTACACACCCAGACAGGCGAAGATGGTTGTGTCGGGTTCTGGTTTTGTTCCCGTCATGTCATTAGTGGTAGATTTTTAAAAATTGCGGGTTTGAATGAGAATAGAGTCATTCATAAGTAAGTAACTTTGATCGGAGCATAAATTCAATCATCAAATATAATTCGGACGAATCTAACAATTAAATTTTGAGCTTACATAAAACGTTTAGGGTCGGGTGGAAGGATTTACGGAGAGCGGGGATTCAGTAGAAGTAAAATAAGTTTATTTTTTTGGCATAAAAATTGACGAAAGTTGAATTTTGGGTATAAATTTTTGTCCATTATTAATTGATTGCGTCCCATTTGAAGTTAATCAGTTGTTACATCAGATACTCTCTACATTCGTGTTAAAACTCATAACTCCTATGCAAAAAGGGAAACAAAACGAAAATTATGAACTTTGAAGTCCAACATTAAAAGCTTCGCTAATTGTGAGGTTCAAGCAGAATGGTACGAATTAGGTTGATAAACACTTCTGCCTTCCCAAAATTCGTGATAGCAGCCTAAGAATATATATTAAAATGGTTGAAATTGTTGAATAGAGGAAGTATCCCAGGTTTATTTGTAATTTAAAACGATACAAATCCATCCATTTTAATGTACAATCATAATATTAGCTATATATTAGTCTTCCGTCGGAATCTGCTCACCTATCCGGACACAAATTCCTCTAGCTGCAGTGCAAATTGTCTAACGAAGTCGAACTATGTAATGTATTCTGAAGCGAACTTGTTTGAAACAAGCTTGCTTGAAATATAATAGAGTGCTGGTTTTATTATAGTATGTTGCAGAAGATCTTGTCCGTCTGTCCGTCCGTCAGTATCCACTCTAACTTTGTTTAAGTTTGAGATATCGACCTAAAATTTGGTGTAGTTCAAGTGTAGGACGGCTATTGAGTTTGTTCCAATTTGAGCTATATAGCACGAATTGGTAGAAAAACTGCATTTTGGAAAATATCAGATTCAGCTGAAAATCAGTACGTATATTGGTGTAATTCGACATGCTGAACACGAATTTGAATAAACTATACGCCGAATTTCTTTCAATTTGACAAATCATTTGCGTAGAATGAAATCAAATATGTGATGATTCTATCAAACTATTAAGCACGAACGGGACGCAAGGGATCACCTCACACCCCAATCGCATATGCCAGGCATACCGTAAAGATCAGTTTTTTTTGTTGGTTAAGAATCCGTTAGAGAAATACTGGAGATATTTCAAAATAAGTGGAATTCAACTTTGTGGTTTAAAATCCCTACGTACTTAAAATGCTTTGGTTGGCATTTTTGTCGTTTAGTCACACATCCCACCGTACTTCCCACCTATGGCAATATTAAACTTATGTACAGGCATACTTTTCAGGAGTGATGGGGATGTCCGACAATTCGAAAAATATTTTGGCACTAAAAATGAAATTTATGAAATGAATAAGTAGTAAAATATCTCCTGTATTTAGACTACGGATACGAAATCAGCAAAAAAAGTTTGCTGCGAAACCCAAAAAAATTGTAGTAAAGCGCGGGGCGACAGGCTAGCCATTTTGCTACTTCGTCACTTTTAAATGGACTGCTTTCGTTGTCGCATTTAATTAATCCGATATTTAATCGATTTCACGTTATCTGATCCGATAAATTGTAACTTTTTTTTGACGTTTTTATGTGGGTCAAAATAAAAAAATTTTATGCATAGCCGTGACTCATAATGAGTCACGAATATTCAGCAACAATTTTCAAAAGTTGTTGACAGAGTCAAGTCAAATGTCAACAAGAACAAACAAAACGCGTTGAGTTTCATGATGAATCGTAAACTGTTCGTACAGTTATAATAAATTGCCAATTCTTTAAGACAATTAATGAATTATTTCATCTACATAATAATACTGATATTGAGATTTATTTACCAACCTAGTTTAGAAGTTTATGCAAATTTTTGGCAAATAAATTGATACGCATTTATACAAGTCCTTAGGCAACGTTCATTTCCCGAAAGGATAGGTGCTAAAAAGCAGGCATAAAAAAATAAAATAAAAATCTTAAAAAACTCTAAATTAAGTTCAATAATGCATGACAAATCTTGCTCTTCGGTTGCTACTTCAAGACATTTTTTTTCATCTCCACTTTTTTCAAACAACACATTTTCGACTTTTATACATTTTTCAACTTACCTCGTAACGATCTTGTCAGTTTACGCGATGAAAACATCCATTCAAATCATATCGCACCTACTTTGATGTCATGTCGTGTTCTGTCAATCTTCATGAAAGTGAACATGAAAATCATCACCACCATTTCACCTCACTCACCACCATGAACAATAAAACATACGAAAACATCAAGTTAATCATAGTCATAATCATAATCGTTTACAATTTTTGGAAGTGACTGATGATGATGACGATGAGTGACGAGCATTAGCAGCAACTTTAATGCTGTTTGACACGCTTGATTCAATTGTGACAAAAGGAATGAAAGTTGATTGCTCAAAAATATTCACACATGCGTCATATCATAACATGACTTTTCCCTTAATTTTCATATTTACATTATAAAACCAGATCGGACGGAATGATCAAGCTTTTTTCTTAAAAAATCCATGAGATCAGATTGTTTTCTTAAAAGTCTGTTGATTTAATCCCTCCTGCAGCTTTCACGATAAAAAAAACTTGTTTTGCATTTCAAGTTGAAAGTTGCAGGTTGCAGGTTGCAAGTTTTAGAGCACGCTCTGCATTTTTATTCGATTAATCTCTGCTGGAGATGTATAAACAAACGATGAGCCAAAATCAAAACTGGAAAAACGAAATGTGTTATGAAAATTTAGAGACGTAGCTGGATATTCGAATTTGAAATGCTAAATATTCAACAATTCGTAATATCAAATTTTACCCAGTTTTTTGGTGTTTAATACGTCAATTGTCATAGAATTTTCTCGTAGTTCAGCTACGTTTCCCCGAAATCCTTGTGCGGAGCGAGTTTTTCCAAATACGTGAAATTTTTTGAAGACGTTAAAAATGGATTTAATTGGTTCCGAATCCGTTGTAAACGCCTTCCAATATTTTAATTAACATTTGATAAATTACCAATTGACATCATCGCCATCACATAATTGCGTCAACATGTGCTTTGTTACCCGTATTCGAGTTTTATGTAAGTAGTGTGTTTTACCTTCCTTGGATGATGAAAAACATATGGGAAATCTGAAAGACGGACACATTTCTATAATAGTAAGCACATGTTCTTAATAAATACGAATAAAATAATTTAATTCTCTAAAAACGCAAGCAGAAAAGAATGTCCTGTTTTTTTTCAATGATTCCAAATGCAGTTGCATTTGAATTGCAGCCGGGAACCAGTTTTGAATTACACATCCTCAAAATTCCAATACTTCATGCCCACCATTCCTAACTCCAGTATTTTTTATGATGGACTTGTATTATGGAATGCTGCACCAAATCTAGAAAATCCGCAAAAATACTTGAAGGAAAAAGGCATCCCGCTGGAGATGATGATAGCTTTGATTTATTACTGTAATCAAATCAAGTAATGAAATGCACAAAATGAACTTGTTTTTAACAAAATAAAATAAATAATTCATGAGGAAATTACAGATTTAAAAAATTATATATTCTGTAATTGTGTGCTTGAGCATCTGAATTATTTAGAAAAAAAATTATGTATGTTGATCTAATCTAATCTCATCTGTAATTTTATATCGGTCAAGGTAAAAATTATCAAAGATAAAAATCGAACTGCCCATCTGCTAATTCAAATTATAATTCTTCGCAATAGTAATCAAATCATTAAATAAACAGATGACGATTCCGCCCTTTTAAATTACTCCTTTTATCTCTGATGATTACCATTCAATGTCCAAAGATGATTTAATGGAAGACAATAGGAAGTGACATGACATGGCTTGT
>JAHZMX010002276.1:0-11562 GCA_027743895.1 Seira musarum | reverse complement strand
TCCTCAAATCTCAACAACAACAATCCGGCAGAAATAGGTCTCACAGCTCCCTTAAAATAAATTCAGAAAAGTATTGATAAGATCAACATCGATTAGCATAGGATGGATAGGGACAACATCTGCTTGAGAAAAGCGATTTTTTTTCATAAAAATGCTCTCGTGCGAGACCATCACTCATTGACTTTGCAAATCTACTTGTGAAGAATTTATCGCTGATGTTGTGCGCTCAAGTCGTACAGGTAAGCAAAATTATTCCTTTCCTAGTCAGGCATGCGTTGAGAGTAATGTAGTACATTTTGATCATTAAATTGTAGAACATAACGGCGTCTTAATGTCGTTACAAGACAATTTCCTTTTTTAGTTTACAAGAATAAATCATTTTACGCCTCTCGTTCTTAAAATTAAACTAGAATGCTTAGCTTTGCAATTTGCCATCGACAACACCTGCTTGGCAGAACATTGATGGTTGAGAAAGTTGTGGGAGGAAATTCTCAATAATGTTTGACTTTTAAGACATTTGTAGTAACATTTCATTATTTTTATGAGTTTACGGCAGAATTTTTATCGTTTTGGCATTCAAAGATGATTGATTATTATTACTAACAAGGGGGAATGGAAATTGAAAAGATTTTTATTTACTTTTTCAGGGCCCTTATAACCAAAAAGTGCGGAACGCCTTGACAAGACAAGCCTACAACTGGCTTGCCAAGCATAAAAAGAAGGGTTTCTACACTATAATTGAGGAAGAAAATTTTGAAAGGGGATGTAAATCCATTATGCAAACGTGTGGGCTTGGCAAACTCCGACCGAATATGGTGCTTATGGGATTCAAAGCAGACTGGCAAAAGTGTAACCGTCAAGAGCTCAAGGAGTACTTCAACGTGATCCAGTAAAAAAATTATCCCTAATTACTTGACATTTTTCTAGATATCTCTGTAGAGAAGTGGAACTAGTTGCTTTTCCTATTTATCTCGAATTTTCCCTCCCGACTTTCATTTCGAGATTCCAAGAATCGTGGAGAGCTCTTATGTCAATGTCATAAGATAAGGACAAATTACAAAGTAATGAAAGAAATGGAAACTTCTTGAGTGAAAGTGCTCTTCTTGATGTCTCGAAAAAGAATCTCAGAAAAAAAACGAAGGAAAGGCAACGAGGTGATATGATGTAGTTTACCTAAGACAGATTCTCATTTTGCGAATTTTGCGTTTCCAGTGAGGCATTGGATATGTACTTGGCAGTTGGCATCCTTCGTGTTCAAGGGGGATTGGATTACACGGGCGTAATTGAAGAAGAAGACCAGGTGAATCCCCAACAACTCCTTCTTGAGATGAAGAAAGATAAAGAGAAGGGAATAGTGAGGAATCAATCGGAGAGCCAGTTGTCTCACGGTAAGGAAGGAAAAGAAAATAACTTTTTAATGGAACTTGAATCTAATAAAGCTGTTTAGTCTCGCGGAACGATGCAATATCCATCAAATGTGATGTACTTATAAATTTTTATTGCGCTTTTATTATAAAAAGCCAAAAAATTATGTGAGTTTAATGGATATTCTTGGGACAAAAAAAAATGTGAAAGACCGGAACTCAAGAATGTTCATGCGTTCGTGCTACAATGATGTTCATGCATGTTATAGAATTATAAATGTTTGGGGTATGCTGAGACATGAGAAAAAAGTAATAATGCTTCTTCGGTGGGTAATCATGAAATAATGTAATAATGTGGAATGGTTTCCGGAAATATAATGGTTATTTAATGGCCACATTATTATTGCTTCTAATTTTGTATGTATATTTTGTTGAACATAAAAATGTTGCTGACTTTGACTCTGACATCATGCCTCCTGACTTTTTTGGTGTTGGAACAATCTGAAACAAAAAATTACGATCTCTACGTGTTCGCACGTCAAACACAATTCAAATGGATCGTGATATTTCCCTACTACTGCTACAATGTTTCAGACTCAAGAAGCTTGAAATCTGCATTTCTTTTCATTTCAAATTACACGGTGTTGATGGGTGAGTCAGTTGAACCGTTAAAAGATTGAGCACTTTTTCAAATCATGTTTTTTCGTGGACTTTTTTTTCTTCACACCAATGCAATGCCTAATAATAACTAGAGAGACTTGAAGTTTTGCACGTTCCTATTATACTTTGTACTACTTACGAATTTAAAAATAACTACACAAGCAATCCAATCTAAATTATGAAATAATTGAGTGCTCTTGTTGTTGGAGTTGATGTTTCCATTTGATGAATTCACTGACACCCATATTTTTTCTCTAATTTTTTTCTGTAAAATCACGCAAAATATCGTTTAACCTTGCTTTATTTGCTTCAAATTTCTGAACATATTTTTCTATAACGCAAATATACTTTTTCCGTTCTCTTAATGCTGTTACCGTCGCCATTTCTCGCTTCCGTTTTCATGAATTGCACCGTAATTTTCAGGTTATTAATCATGTTTATCATGCTTCATGTTTCCCCATTTTTCTTTCTTAAAAGATGGAACAAGCAGTGAGGCAAGTAGTCCTCCTTCCTCGCCGAAAATAGAACGTGCAAATCCTGCTGGACCAACTGGAGGAAACTCGGTTTTGGGACAAAAGAAGAGACAACGTAAACATTCAGCTTCAGCAATTTACACCGGCCCAGGAGGTGCACCCCTTCCAAGGGATATTCTCGCAAACGTAACGTTGTTTTCTTCTAAACACGTCCAACGTGTGCTTCTTTAGTATATTCCACGAATAAAGAACAAAGAAGACATGTAGGCTTAGGTTAGTTTCTTTATTCGTGGAATATCATCACAATTTTGTACAGTTCAGTAGGAATTTGTGTCAAGCGCAAGTCTAACAAAGTTTTTCTTTTACATTTATTTTTCAGCATGGCAGCCCTCCTTTCCAAGTTCAGAATTGACTACAGTGATGTGATTGTCATTCACGACATTACAAAGAAAGCTCAAGAGAGTACGAAGAAAGAATTTGATTCTCTGATAGCACCTTTCAAATCTGACAATTCCAATGATGGCACCAGCATCACTGACGCGGAGTTGATGGCTCTCAAAGAGAAAACGAACCGACATCTAAGACTTCGCGAACTCCTCTTAACACATTCCGTTGGCTCTACATTCATCGTGATGTAAGTCACTTTCTTCAAAACTTTGCAAAAGTAGTCCGTATAGTTGTCAGAATGAAATTTTAAAAAACGTACTAAAATGAATGCTTTTAATTTTTAATTACAACTTAGGACGCTTCCAATGCCTCGCCGGGGTACCGTTTCTGCACCGTTGTACATGGCTTGGCTGTGAAATGATGTCACGAAATATGCCACCTTTCTTACTGGTTCGAGGAAATCAAACATCCGTGCTAACATTCTATTCTTAAACCTAGTTTATTATTTTAGTTAATGTTGTTTTAAACTTGTAAATAGATACCTAAAAGCATTATAGCGCAAAAAATTTTAAGAACAGCATGCCTAATGTAATTATTTTTAGTTTAGTGTATAGATTAAGTAATTTAGCCATTAGTTGAGTGGAATCTTTTTTTTAGATTTTAACCATTTTAGAAAACAAAATGACTCCAGTCCACTTTAATCTTAAAACATTCCAGCTTTAATGAATATCCTTCAAACCAGTGACTTCGAAAATAATTTTTAAAACGGTTGTGTTTATAATGCTTGAAAGCACAATCAGATAATGATAGAGATTACATAGACTGTGGTTTCAAAAGGACTTTGAGCATTAATGTGACATTTGAAGATTGAACTGGTGCTGTGCAATGCAACTATTTAGGGATTAAATACAAAATTGTTCAGGTGTACAAAGTAGTGTTTTATGATTAAAACTGCCTTATAAATAATTGCAACTGTTTCCAAATCTGTCCATTCATGAAATTCAATCGGAAGCTTTATTAAATGAGCCTTAATCTAAATGTTTCAGAATAACTAATCAATTTATCGAAAATGTTAAAATTATACATGGATTTCTCTAATAGCTTCAAAATTTTGTGAACGACTCTCTTTGTCCACAAGTGCCTGAGCAAACTATCATGAAACACGAACAATATTGACTAACAGTTTTAGTGAGATTAAGATAAATGAAGCGATAAATATGATGATGAAAAGCTTTAAAAAAACTTGTGAACGTAGTTGTACTTCATTTACATACCAGCATTTCATTTTGTTGGACAAGCAAATAGCAATTCATGTTATACCAATTTTTTTCTGTTACATAATTTGTAGTTATGATTTTACGATGCTTTGTGAAAGGTTTTAAATCATGTATTGCGCAAAAAGTAATCATTTGTTTTATAAGATAATTTGGTGCTTTTGAAAATATGTATATTTAAATTGCATCTTAATAGTACAACTGCTTAAAAAAAACTTCTAGTACATCCAATGATCCACCCGCAAGTGCATTATACTACAATGACGTCCAATTGTCCAAATTAATTATGTGTACATGAAAAATATTTATGTTTTTTTTCTGTCAAATAAATCAGTAAAAATAAAAACTTCAAACGTTAATACACCAAGTTAACCACTAGCCACGTGTAAAGGAAAGAGCCACATCATCATCTTTGTGCTTAGAAATTGAGACTTTTTTTGCGGGGGGTAGAGTAGATAGAAAGTGTCGTCGTAGGCCATAATATGGATATAAATTTGATTTAAACTCCCACAATTCTACAGTAGTGTACATATTTATTTGACAAAAAAAACCACTTCCTGGCGGATTGAATGTCTGCAGTATTAATGATAAAATGATGATACATTTACTAAAAACCTCTGGAAATATATATGTTTTATGATACATTCCTTTCATGGGATTATCCCATCTTAGCGAGAATGAATGACATGATAGGTTTCGGCTTAAGTCATTATGGAACGTTTACCAGACACGACATTTATTTACGTATGGACGCAAAACAATTTGATGAGAATATTATTGCGGGTTAAGTCATAAATTTGAGTTACTTGGATTATGTAGATCATTAGGAAAATCGTTCCATGAATGTGTGGGCGTCGAGTAGGCATGGACTTTACCTGGAACTGATTTTGCTGTAGTTGTAGAATTTTATAGCTCTATTAAATCTGCCCTAGTTATGTGCAGCACAGTGAAAAGTCCGAGGACGAGTGAGAAGAACAAAGTGTTTGAAAAGCACAAAGCTGAAATTCTCCGGTCCCTTTGTTACGTGGATGTTGCTGCGCATTTATTATCCAGAGGAGTTATATCCATGCCAGAACATCGACAAATATTTGCCTTACCCGATGAGGTGTCGAGAGCAAATAAATTGCTGGACATCATTTCTGACAGGTTGCTTTAACTTTAAGAATATTGTCTCGACCGTGAAAATGAAATGTATTGTACATACATAATAAGAAAGAGCTTACTTGTGTACTTTCTCCTGTGCCTTAGGAAAGACTCTTTCAGACATTTGATCGACGGAATGAAGGATGTCGACTTGCGTGGGAAGTACACAAAATTGATAAGATGTCTACAGCAAAAGTAATATAATTTTTTATTACCTGAAGTATGTATTTCCTGAAAATAGATTTCTCAAAATTAAAAATTAGTTTGTTTTGAAAACTTGACATTTTATTGTTTTCTCCTTCCTGAACCTACCTTGGAAAAATATCCCATCAAAAAAGCTAATTGATTGTCTATATAAAATGCACGCGTTATGCAATCTCATTCGCAGAACCGCCTCCTTTGCAATTTACACTATTAGACTGCATCGGCATTAGACTGAACGAGACAGTTCATGCGAAATGCAAAAGTATCGTTCACATGATTATAGTACATCAACCGATCCCATGCGTTCGAACTTCGAGCAATACATTTTGTAGGACATGCCAATGCCAATGACAATTACTCATCAAAAGAGGATAATTGATGACAGGCTTGTCAGCAAACATCTTCAAAGGAAAACCAAAACTGGTTGATTCCTCTTTCCCAAGACGAGATGAAATGGCATAGATTCGGAAAGGTATCGACGTATTTCTTTTGCAGACATCTTCATCATCGTCCATCTCCCCACACACATTGTTTTCTCATGAACATTTTTGCCAATTGAAATTCTTCAACTTTGGTGTTCTATTTCGAATATCTCCTAAATCCGTCCCCACTTATTAGTTCTCTTTTCCTTTGAGACATATCTTCATGAGCCAAAATAAACTGTTTTTTGGGAGCAGTCGCAAAAATTTATAAAAATAAGCTGTAAAATACTTGTTGCAGTTTCTTTGAAAAAAATAATATAGCAACTTCCGAAGAAGTTATGCAGTGGAACTAAAAATCTACGAAAATCTAAACTTACACGTTTCCAATAAATAGTGCCTATATTTTTATGAATGATGAAAACTGAACCTTCTCTTCATTGGAACTAAACCAAAAAACTATTTTGACTAACAACAATCCTCATCTTTTGAGAAAAAATATACCGTGTATTAAAAAATGAAGTTATAAAATATGAATACCTACCCAAAATATTTACCAAAAGGGCACGTACAAGACCAGAATATATTTCAGATATCAAACAAGAATGAAACTGGATTTCCCCGATGTAAAACGGGAGCAGAAGAAGGCTTGTCATTTTATTGTGCATACATAATTTTCCACATTCTCAACCAGTGGTCGCCCACAAATGCCCACAGGTACGCACACAAGCAGACAAAAATAAACGAACAAAGTCAGCAAACTTGAACTGTTTTGTGTTATCATAATAAATGCCTAAAAAAATCTCAAGTTTGGCCAAACTCAGATATTGGAAGATATGGAATAACAAATATTATTACATGAGTAGAGCAAAAACCAAAATGGTAAGTAAAAGTCAGAACAGCAGAAAGCCTGCAAAATCTCAAAAAAATCCGCAAAGATATCATATTTCTTATCATATCCTATATCATTTTTTTTTGTTGGATCTACCTAAACTTGTCTACTTTGCCATTATTACTGTTATTACCATTTACCATGCATATCGGCAACATATTTGCCTATGAGGTCAGCAGATCAGTTTAGCCACAGGTTTTTTTCTCCTGTAGCCTGGCATTTTATGATTGACATTGTCGGTGTTAAGTTTCATCGTATATAGCACAAGCAGATCATGTTATCACAAAAATATGCATTATCGTCATGTTTTGTTTGCTTGCCATTGAAGACGTTTATAAATGCTAGCTCGCAACTCGCAATTACAATGCAATCAGAACTTACGACATACTAATCGCCACTGCACATGTTAGATTTTAAGGATTTACCTTGTACTTGACTTAATACAACATAACTTGCAAAAACATTAGAGTATTATTCCAAAAATAAAGATTACAAAGAGAATCATCCTCTTTCCTCATGAAAATGTAGAACTGAAAATGTCAAAATTTAATACCTCAAAAATGCAATGAATTATTATGGTTGGTGGTTGTAGATGTTGAACAAAAACATCACGATAAAACCGTCATAAAAATGATAATCTCCAAGTCGCGTTCAGAGTTCAGATATGAATAAATTAAGGCTGAAGAAATCCCTAATAATTCATCTACACTTTACAACTACAACAGTCGTTTATTATAATGGTGTGTGAAAAGCATTAGGGTTATGGTTTGTTTCTCCGTCTTTTGGCAATCCACCCAGAAAAAAAAATTGTTTAATGTTTGGAAAAAAATAGGAAGGATCGTGATTTGCTAGCTTCATTGTAAATATCAATATGTGTTAGACGGAAAGTAGTGAATGAAATTTACAACGTAGAAAAGAGTACTACTCGAACTAGTAGGATTTTAGAAGAAAGCGGAGGAAGAACTTTAAAGACTTTTACTTGAATCATTGCATTTTATTGTGTCAAGTGGTTAATGCACAGATTTACACAATTCTGATTTAACGTTTTTTGCTAGTAATAACTTGGAACTGACCTGTTTAATATAGACCAGTGTGGAGGTGGAATATGAACTGTGATAGAAATACATTATTTTAAAAATATAGATTGCCGTAAAATCAAAGCTCAATTTCGAATTCATTTGGGATTGATGCAGTAAAAATAGAAATGTAATTTTTTATTATTTTCTTTTTAAATGTCTGAACTCTGAAGCTAAGTGAAGTAAAAGCTAGTTTTAAAATTTTAAGAATCGAGTTAAACGGGTTTTTTTTTCAACTGAAAGTTCTCATCACGGGGCAAAGTGAAACTGTTGCAGTGATGGAGAGTAATCACCCCTTGGCCACGTTAAGGTCCTACATTATTGAAGATTTGAATTACAGACATGTAGGAGATTATTTAGTGAAACAGGGATTGATTTCCCAAAAAGAGGATTTTGAAATATTCCAGCTAGTAGGGAAATCGAGAACGACGAAGTTGCTGAACATGATTTGTACAAGGTTGAGTAATTCAATAAGTTACCCAACTACAATTAATCATGTTTTAAATTTTTTATTCAAATTTTGGTTATCAACCCATTTTGGTACAGACCCGGTGCTACAAGAGAACTGGTGAATGCGATGAGCCAACCGAATGTGATTAATTTGTACAGAGATTTGATATACAAGCTTGAATCTTTATCGAACCCAACAACACCAATGTCGCCGGTAACTCCGAATAACAAAGAAAAATTCTTTAATAATGGAAACGGAGGTCCAAGGAATGTGAATCCGGAAAAAGCTGGTAAAAATTAAAAAAAACGGTTTCCTTAAACTTGGTCAATCAAACTAGGGTTCATTTGATGATGCATTCCACTCTTAATAACAGTTGAACGAAGACATTTTAATGACCTTGTGAAAATTTTGAAGACGGATGTTCTGAAGTGGAAAGCGTTTTATTGAAGCATTAGACATTGATCCAGTAGAAATGTTCTCCACGACCCAGAAGCTGCTTAAAGGTGATATTCAACCCGCAGAGGCGTACAGAGATGCATTGGACACCTGGAAGGAAATTAATGGTAGACGAGCAACATTCGGAACTCTAGATTTTGTTTTAAGAAACCTGTTGAAATGGGATGATGCGGCAGGTAAAAGAATGAGATTCAATTTCTATGAAATTGCAGTTCTTAATATGATGACATTTGATTTGATGTTTAGATGAAATATGCGAAAAATATTGGGACTGATACATTCGGACCGAGATTAAAGCTCAATTAAAGCTTCCACGCAGCAGTAAAACTGTCATATTAAATCGGTACAAACAGTTCGAATAGACATTTTTTTCAATTCAGTTTTTTCATGATTTTTTTATTTGGTCAATCTCAGTTGAAAGAATTAAATGGAGATTAAAAATGTATTCGTTTACTACTACAACTTCTTACGCGGAAAAAAATTAACATCGAAATAATATAATGTATTTCAACTAAAACTGGAACTAGGATAAAGCTAACTTTAAAAACAACCAATATGTAATTTACGTTTACACAATCAACTAAGGATCGTGCTATTTTAATTACAATTAGTTTTAGGAAACAAAACAACCGGCAGCAGTGAATTAAAAATATATGGCTTCAATTATAGTATCCAATCATTCAAGCGAATATTAATAAATTACTTACGCTAAAAAGTTTCATGAAAAGTTGTAGATTCTCGATGTGTGTTTATTTCTTAACTACAGCGGAATGTCAACAAAAAAAACAACAACGACTGCAGTAGCAGTAGTTTGATGAAACTATATAATACAGGTTTTTAATAAAAACTAGAAGTAACCGAGGTGGGAAAGATAAAATAGATGCAGTGATTTTGTCGAAACCCACGCTCATGTTTTTTTATGAATCTTTCTGCTACAAATTATTATTATGATCTTACCTCATTCTCTTTCTGACATTTTTACATAAAAATAAAATGTAAGGTTTAATTTGACTACCAAAAACTATTTTGTTTTCCTGAACTATAATACATAAGTGTTAAAACAAGTACTTTGAAATGGACGCAATAATTTTTCTTCATTTTGCGCTTGTGGATTATCGATTGAACTATAAGTTACTAAGTAAGTACGGTTATATGGGGATGAGATTCCTCCCCAGATCGGAGCAATACTGATGGTGATGATAGCCAACTTTGTAGTAGGAACAAACTTGTTGATTTGAAAACTGGTAAAAAGACTATGAATAAAATGTCAAGACAGACTGTTGATTTCCTCGGACCATTAGGAAGGGCGGCATATCATGCGACATAAGTTCCAACCATGCCATATACAAGGGAGCAGAAACGATCCCTTTCTTCGGCATCGGAAGCGTCATTACAACCAAATCAGACCGACCTAGAAAAAACGAAGCAATTACGAGGTTGTTAAGCACATAAACCAACAAATAAATGAACTACGACACCAAAATGAAAGACATAAAAACCTACGTGAATTCTCCAAAAGTAGCTCGCGTAATCTCATGTGACGGTTAGTCTTATCCTTTAACGTAAGAAGCTCAGTTTCGCTGATGTACGTACCCGCTGGGCAGAAATTAAGTGAACAAATCCATGATAAATATTGTTTAATTCATGATATCTCACATAAAAACTATATTTAAATAAAGTGGTAATTTGTCTATCTCACCTTGCATACCAGTACCCTCACTTTTAAAAGGCGCAATCATGTTCTCGAAGTAGGCTATCGTGCTTTCTTGTGGCTTTTTATTGTAGTCAGGAATCATAATCAGGTCGGAGTAGTCTATCCTAAATTTTGCCAACATTTCAGCCATTCTAAGAAAAGACAAGACAATATTTAAAATAAAATTCCTAGTGAATAAATTTGGGGATTGCGAAATTGTAAGAATTATCATACCTTCTTTGTTCATCATCTAGCTCATCTTTTCGATTAGCCAACGCAAAAACACGCAATTTGCAACTTGACCAAGTGGCTCGGGTATTTATGATGTACTAGAAAAAGGGATAAAAATAAATAAATAAAACAAGAAACAAATATTGGTACATCACGCAGGAATCTTTATCATACCGGCAAGAGCAATGTTAACCCGCCATCATCATACAACCACCAAACGTCAATAATCCCATGTTTAAATTTCTTTTGAAATACAGTAATTCGATCTAGCACATCTTTTGAAACTGGAGCTCCATCAATGCCCCTAGAAAATCAAAATAACGGTCACCTTATGCAATAATAAATCTGATGGGAAATAAGGTTAGTTTTAAACCAAATAAATACTTGTAAAGCGTGGATGGATCTTTCTTCGGTCCGGCCTTCTTCTCTTTAAGTTCTCCATTTCGACTACCGCTTTTTGAATCCCCAGAGCCATGAATGTCACCACTGCTTGCTGTAATCAAAAAGATGCGTAAAAAACTAAAAATGTTGTAACAACAATCTTTTGGGAAACGCATTTCAAGAGTAAAAAGTAAATCCAAAATTGAATGAACTACGTTTTGAAACCCAGAAAACACCAAGTTCAATGAAGCATGCAGTTATTAGTTAGTAAAAAGTTTTAAATGTCATCATTACAGTTACATACACATACTTTCGAAATCATGCAAACCATACCATTTTCCCTTTTGAACATCACTTCACGTTCCAAATAAAAGAATTATTAGCTAAATATAATACAAACGGTCACTGTAATTCATATATTCAAATTGCAAATACAATTCTACTTTTTCATAAGTGAA